>SNQJ01S0004012.1:240028-275555 GCA_010110895.2 Picea sitchensis | reverse complement strand
TCTGGAGAACATTCTTTGCATTCATCTGATGTAGAACTCCAACTCATGGATGTTGCGGATGATATAATGACTTATGTAGTGATATGTCTGGTGTACTGGAACAAGTAATCATCATAGTCTTCTCCCTCCATCTGGGAGAACCTCTGGTTCTAGATCTCACAATGCTTTTATTCATAAGTCTTCTATACACTGTTCTTCATCACGACTTCAATTTCTTCTGCTTGATTGCTTTTATTGAGTTCATATCAGGCTGGTCATCTTTTGATTCTTAATATTATGACTGGTTGTTTTGGCTTTTCTTTCTTTCTTGGAATCTTAATGTTTTTCTTTAGTTCTCGGGTCCATGGAGTTTCTTATAGATTCCATTCCCTAGAGATTGCATTTCTTCCTTTCATCATAGGATCATGAATCTCGATGGACAACCAGAAATACTTTAAGGTTTCTCTTCGAAGAAGTCTTCTTCTGTGGTCGAACTGAACACGTACTGTCTTTTTGTGGCTACTACCATGGATATATATATTTCATCATCTTCAATGGATCATAGGATTAGCTCCCTCCTAACCCTTGCTTCATGTAAGAGTGCATATAATCGGCTCCCTCCGTCTGATAGAGTCCATACTTCCATCTGCATCCTTATTGTCTTCTGCAATATAATTGGCTTTCTTGTCTAACAGAGTCCACGCTTCAATCTTGTTGTCTTCTACAAAATGTCATAAGTCTTTTTCCAATTTCCTCTTGATTGCTGACTTCTTTCTGTCTTTACTTCTACTAAGTTTCTTCATGATTGATTCGACTTATCTTGCAATAGCTTCCACATGATTTGTATTTCATTATTTCATGTGTATTATCTAATGATAACTCTTTTCATCTTGTTTGTTATTCCATAGGTATAGTTCTTCTTGGAACACATTATATTCCAAGAGATAGATATACAAGATATGTACAGAGACGATGCAAACAAGAAATGTACAAGGAATAAGAAGAGTGTTGTTACCTTTTAGAAGAAGAAGTCTCTTCCATCTTGCTTAGTCTTCTTTGTAGGTTCCTTTTCTTCGGCAATCGATGCTTCATGTTTCTCTTTCCTTTTCTTTAGCTTGGGACACTGATTCTTGTAGTGACCATACTTTTGATAGTTGAAGCATTGTACTTTTGAAATGTCTTTCTCTTAATTTGACTTCCTCCTTGAACCAAGCTTCCTTTTGTTCCTGAAGTTATTGAATCTTGTTGTGAAGGCTTGATCATCATACTTATTTTGGGGTTTCTATTTTGCATTGATCCTTGATTCTTCTTGAGCACAACAAGTCCAAAGTTCTTCAAATGTTGGGTATTCCTTCCTTGTGTTTATGCTTGCGGCAAATGCATCCCATGTCTTGGGAAGACCATTGAGTACTATGTTCACCGATTCCTTCTCTGAAGTGACCTCTTCAATAGCTTGTAGTTGATCTCTTAACTGGGAGATTCTTACAAAGTATGATGTTATACTGTCATCATCATTCATCTTCATGTTACAGAGCTTATTCTTCAGACTCATAACTTGTCCAATGTTTCTGACTGAGAAGAGATTTGTTAGGGCATCATACATCTTCTTCAATGAGTCAAGATGGGAGATGTAGGGTATCAAGTGGTATTTTATCGAATCCACTATGATACTCATGGAATTGATGTCAACATCTTTGAACTTCTCCATAACTGCAATGTTCTGCGGTTCCTTCTCTTCTCCTTCTTCAAACTCTGGCTTCACGATCTTTCCTTTCATGATATCCAATAATTTATTCTTGGAAAGGATGAGGTCAATCCTTGTCTTCCATGCTCTGAAGTTTAGAGGTTCCATCTAACTTGTTCTCAAAATTCATAGAGTTCGTCATGGCTGCTTGACTTGGTCAAACCCTAGATTTGACCAGAAATCCAAACTTCACGTCTTGGCCTTCTGAGAGTGCCAGGAGATGCACTAGGTTAGGGCGCACTGATTTGTCCAAAGATTAGGTCAATCCATTCACTTAAGGTGCTTCAACAAGAGGTTTAGGGTTTCTGCAACTGCTTCTGTTAGTAACCCTAGCTACAGTGTCTTGGAAGCTTCTTTTGCTAGTAACCCTAGTGACAGTTCCTCAACGAGCTCAATATCCTAGCAACTATGTTTCCTTCCAGCGTTTAGACTGAATGAAGGAGGTGTGGGCCCATAACTTGTTAGAATATAGAAGATGGTGTGCTTGTTTTACCATTGACGATACCCTCGTCACCCAACCATAGGCCTAAGCCACCCTCTGAGCACCTTAACCTTGACTGAGAATTACTCCGGAAGTAAACCCTAGGCTAGATAGCCAAGCAAGGTGTAGTGCATCCTCCTCCAAGGATATCACACCAACAATAGTTGATCAGATAGTCCAAACCATAGCCAAGAGATAGTCCAAGACAATACTGAAAACTAGCTGCTGCTGCAGCTGCAGCTGCAACCCTCCTCCACATGTGCACACTAAACTGGGAACTGCAATTTTGAGATGCCGTCAAATGAGAACTGGCACCCTGTATTTATACTAGTTCTGTCAAATTTGTTGGGGCCGACTTCTCCTTCTGGATATGTGTCTGTTCAGTATATTATTATTATTTCTGTCCGACTTCTTCTCATATAAATTATCTTCTTGAGATGACAAGACTTCTAGGGTTATTAGCCAACTTATTAGGATTTCTCTTGCTTCCCGGAGTCTTCTATTCTCGTCAGGTTCAGACGTGGAGGTAAATACCTCCCACAACTACCATAAGATCAACAGAAGTCACAAGAAACAACAAAAACATCCACATATTTAACCATGCTATATCATTTTTCCTGAATACATAATCCATAATTAGTCATACTAAATTGCTATAACATCATTATCACATGTATATAACAACAAACTATTTCAAGTCCTCAAGCATGTCCTCTGCAAATCCAAGCATGTACATATGAACAATGCACATCTATATGCACGTACAATTCACTATCATCATGCCTACTAATGCATATGCATTCTAACTTCATGGTATGTGTCATGCAATCCAATGCATTTATGTTTCAATTTACTTATTTTCTTATTTGTTTATTTGTAGTTGGTTGTCCTTGAATTTATTCGGATCCTTGTTGACTTGTGTGCTCTCACTCTACTCACATACACTATTTTTCAATCATCCAAACACTTTCTATCCAATTTCCACTTGTCCATTCTGCGATCTAACCAATGTGTTCTAATTTTCAGCAGCCTCTCCTAGGCAGTCATATCCAAAATTTACCTTTATGAAACATTCCAACACCTTGGAATGAATTAGCTTAGAACATTCCAACACTTTACTACCACAACATTCTTGAATCAAATATTGTTACTTTTAGTTATCCATTAGGTTACTTCATTAATTTTTTTATGTGAAACCATACCTTTCACACTTAATACCATTCCCAATGGAAGTCTATTTTCATTCAATGGCACTTTTCAAGTGAAAGAGCATTCATTTTTCTATCTCCAATTTCTCTGCATTGGCATCATGCTTCCAGTGTGAACTATGATATCATAAATGAATTTATTTCAGTGATTACTTTTAGACAAGTAGCTAAGTCATATCTAACAAATCCTTCCCTAGAAATCCTATGCTTGACACATAGAGATAATTCACACACAACCTATTAACCTCTTTTTTTTCTTTCACATCAAGCTTGCAACTATCTACACATCTTTACCTTCAATGATATGGAGCCTTAATTTTCCTTTCTATGTCCATTAATGACATTATTCACTTTCTAGCTTCATGTTCTATGTGAGTATTCTTTCTTTTGTTGTACCTACAATTTATTCAAACTTTGTAGTAGCTAAAGAACAATCCTTCTATTTTGGTCTTCTCGAGTTCTTTATCCACTTTTCATTACTTTCCCTATAACTCTTTATTGTCTCATCCAAATTTTGTAAGCTCTGTCATTCTTCCATGAATCTTATATCTGGTCTTAGTCTTGAATTGATCTGATTATACATGTAATTCTGTCAAAATATACAAGAAACCATTTTGTTAGAATTATACATATTATAAAAATTGTCAATTGATGCTACATATACTTTTTTCTGCTCAATTTATGAATAATTATATCACAATTCTCCAAATTATAATAATTTCAGGTCATTCTCCTTTGAATTATCTTTCCAATGAATGTACTCATTCCCTTATCTGATCTCTTAGCTAACAATTATGGCTTTATGAAAAAGTCATTTTCACCATATTTGTGCATTTTCTCCACTAGTGAAATTTGATTGAAATGTCAACTCAGTCAACTGTAGAAGAAAATATGTCAAGAACTGGAGAAACTTTTATATAAGGTGTAGATAATAAAAATGACAAGGAATTCATAAAAATTCTCATATTTTCAATATGATGCTCGAGTAAAAAATATAACAATCTTGGAAACAAGTGATCTCAGAATTGTTTGCTACTACAATTCAATTACTTCCATCAATTCTTGGCATTAAATGGAATTCAAATATTGAATGGAATGAACCCATCATTACATACACATGTATTATGAACCAATATTTTCTTTCTTACATCCAAAAATATTTTTATTACTCTTTCCCCAACATAGTTTTTTTGTAATTTATCATTATGTAGCTACTTTAACCTGCAACTTTTCTTGTTGCAATATCTAATAGCTCCTGAAGTATATATATATATTCTTGGAAACAAGTGATCTCATAATTGTTTGCTACTACAATTCAATTACTTCCATCAATTCTTGGCATTAAATGGAATTCAAATATTGAATGGAATGAACCCATCATTACATACACATGTATTATCAACTAATATTTTCTTTCTTATATCCAAAAATATTTTTATTACTCTTTCCCCCCAACATAGTTTTTTTGTAATTTATCATTATGTAGCTACTTTAACCTGCAACTTTTCTTGTTGCAATATCTAATCGCTCCTGAAGTGTTTTCAACTTCATGAGTTAGAAATACTCACATCATTTCAATTGTTATCATAATTATTTTTATATTATAGAGTATATACATGCATTCCCCAAATGCATCCAATAATTCTTGTAATACCACTTGTAACATTTTTAATAGCTCTAAAAATTGATCTTAGAATTGCAAAAAACAACAATCCAATCACCTTGAGCTAGTATTCATATTAAATGTAATGCATCTATCAATCATTATGTATTTTCAGCACCACAGGATTTTCAAAATGCAAAAAATAATTACTAAATAAAATAACAATCGATGTACCAATACCCATGACTACATTTACACAATGCATCCCTACATTCACTACATAATACCAGATAACTATGTCATGCATTCCACCATGTTGAGATGGAAGGTCTGGCCAATGCTTCAACACATCACCCAAACTCTTCCCAATATTGCCAGACTATTTGGATACCTTCCTCTTCAACCCATACACAACATAAAAAAATATAATTCCTAAGTTCTCTTCAGTATTGGCAAAGAGGTTGCAGTGAAAACATCAACTATACATGGGAATCCATTGAGCATTCACATAATGCTATAGCCCTTCTATATCCAACCATATCATGGTCTCACACATGACTAAATCTATGGATATTTATTGTTATATCAAGAGTATGTCTACTCACTTGACTTAGTTATGATCCTATGACTAATCATAACACAATATGAAACTAACATTTTATCTAGATGCATTCCAGTATCAACAACATTTATATAATCTAGGCCTTTTTCTATTACATATCAATTTAAATATTGAAAAATTAACTAAGGGAAATCTTAATTTCCCTCAACATCTATGCATCAAAAGGAACTAAATGCATACCTACATGGTTGTTATCAACCTACTTGTTACTATCTGATCAGGTAGTATTTATAAACTCTCACAAGATTTCTCTTCCATCCTTTCGATTACCATTCCTACCACGCTCATGGCTCTTCACATAGATGGAAGTCATAAGCAACAACATCAACATCCACATATTTAACCATGCTATATCATTTTTCCTGAATACATAATCCATAATTAGTCATACTCAATTTCTATAACATAATTATTGCATGTATATAACAACAAACTATTCCAAGTCCTCAATCATGTCATATGCATATCCAAGCATGTGCATAGGCACAATGCACATCTATATGCACCAAGAGTTCACTATTAGCATGCCTACTAATGCATATGCATTCTAACTTCATGGTTGCATCATGCAGTCTAGTGCATTCATGTTTCAATTCACTTATAACATAGTTACCAACTTAATGAGAATAATGACCTTAAAATGAGAACTCTAGCGCTTAAAACCCATATTTTTGCATAAAAAACATGAAAATCAACCCCCAAATCAAAAAGTGGTGCTACCGGTAGCACCATTTATTGTAACCGGGTCAAAATTACAACTTTTTTCAAGCATGGGCTTAAAGGATCAAATGGTTTCTCAAACAAACTTTAAAATCAACCCCCAAATAAAAAAGTGGTGCTACCGGTAGCACCATTTTTTGTAACCAGGTTAAAATTACAACTTTTTTCAAGGATGGGCTTAAAAGATAAAATGGTTGCTCAAAAAAACTCTAAAATCAACCCCCAAATCAAAACGTGGTGCTATCGATAGCACCAATTTTTATGACCGGGTCAAAATTACAATTTTTTTCACGCATGACTTTAAAACATAAAATAGTTGCTTAGAAAAACCTTAAAATCAACACCTAAATAAACACGACGTTACCTAAAGCAAAATGTTTTTTTAAATGCTAAAATTACATCTAATTACAACCTAATTCAAACTGTGGCCTTGACAACAAATCCTTACACGAATAAAAAATCCAAAATTAGATCCTAAATGGTCACTTGAAAATTTATTTACTAACTTCTTTTTTTCTTAAATTTACATTAAAAAATAAATAAAGAGAAAATCTTCACAAATATATATATTTTTAATGAAGACAAAAAACTTAGAAAAATGGTGAAAACCAAAGAAAAACTAAAAAGAAATGAAAAAAAATTAAAATTTGACCGGAAAACAATAATCTAAAACAAAAATACGTTTTTTTGTTAAAAAAAATAACAAAAAACGCCTTCAAACTTAGAAAAAAAAATAAAATGAGAAAAATAACTAAAAAACTAAAAATTCAATAAAATATTTTAAGAAAACATCTAAAATAAAACATATTTAACGAAACTAAATTAAAAAACCTTAATTTGTTTTTTTCATAAATATCTTAAAAGAAATCATATTTATATATAACATTTATGTTTTATATATTAAAAGATATATAATATATGTTTTAATATATAAAACATATAATTATATATGTTTTATATATTAAAACATATATTATATATGTTTTATATATACTATATATTAAAACATATATTATATATGTTTTAATATATGTTAATTGACAATGCTATATACAACATGATTTTAAAGATATTTATGAAAACAAATTATCTTTTTAAGGTGTTTTAATCATTCTCACAACATGCATTATTTTAGATGTTTTTAAAATATTCATTGAATTTGGTTTCTTTTTGGTTTTTGTTATTTTTATCTAATTATAAGTATTGTGAGT
The DNA here is from genome assembly GCA_010110895.2 of Picea sitchensis. NCBI lineage: Eukaryota > Viridiplantae > Streptophyta > Pinopsida > Pinales > Pinaceae > Picea > Picea sitchensis. The sequence goes on along the minus strand of SNQJ01S0004012.1, from coordinate 267,987 downwards.
TAATTAATAAAAAATTAAAGATTAATTAAAAAAAAAAAAACGTAATTTTATTTTAAATTGTTTCTAAATGTTTTGATTACAATGTTTTATTTTATTTCTTTTACTTTTATTTTCATTTTCATTTTATATATATATATATATATATATATATAATTTTATGGTTTTTGTTTCTTTTTAATTTTTTAGGTTTTTCTTTAATGGTTTTTTTTAATATAAATTTGTTTTTAAAATCTTTTCTTTTTTAATTTCAATTCTTTTTGTTCTCTTATTTTGTTTAGTTTTTAATTGATTAAAAAAATGAATTATATATTTTTGGTAAATAATTTGAAACAATGTTATTTAACTACAATTATTTTCTATGTATTGAAGTAAAGGTAAAACAATGTGTTAAAAATGATATTTTCCACTATATTTAAAAAGTATGGAACCATAATTTAATTAAGGACACATAATTACATGAAAAGTCTTATTTAAAATAAATAAATGCTGTACAACATAAAATGGTGTACAATAAGTCTTATATATTTTTGGTAAATAATTTAAAATAGTGTTATTTAACTACAATTATTTTCTATGTATTGAAGTAAAGGTAAAACAATGTGTTAAAAATGATATTTTCCACTATATTTAAAAAGTATGGAACCATAATTTAATTAAGGACACATAATTACATGAAAAGTCTTATTTAAAAAAAAAATGGTGTACAACATTTTAAACATTGGATTGAGCATAGAAATAAGATTAAAAACACCACTGAATAAAAAAAATAAAAAAAAAATAGAAAAATTTGAAAATAGATGAAAAAACACAGTTGAGAAAAAATAAAAATTAAAAAATTTGAACAATTTGAAAAAAAATGAAAAAAAAAGCATTTAAAAACAAAAAAATGAAAACCTTATGTATTAGAAAATTTGAAATATCAAAAAGCCACCTAAAATGGGAGGGGGGTGCTACCGGTAGCACCATTTTTAAAAATGGGGTAAAAAACTTGCCCCCCCCCAAAATGAGAACTCTTAGAGTTCTCGTTAAGTTGGTAACTATGTTTTATTTGCTTATTTATTTATTTGTAGCTAGTTGTCCTTGAATTTCTTCGGATCCTTGTTGACTTGTGTGCTCTCACTTTGCTCATCTGCAATATTATTCCATCATCTAAACACTTTCTATCCAAGTTCCAATTGGACATTCTACAATCCAACCAATGTGTTCTATTTTCAACAGCCTCTCCTAGGCAGTCATATCCAAATTTACCTTTATGAAATATTCAAACACCTTGGAATGAAGTAGCTTAGAACATTCCATCATTTTACTACCACAACATTCTTGAATCAAATTCTGTTACTCCTAGTTGTCCATTATGTTACTTCATTAAGATTTCCCTTTAAAACCATACCTTTCACACTTAATACCATTCTCAATGGAAGTCTATTTTCATTCAGTGGCACTTTTCAAGTGAAAGAGCATTTAGTTTTCTATCTCCAATTTCTCTGCATTGACATCCTACTTCCACTATGAACTCTCACTAGTACATTTGGGTTAAATTTCGACGACGTGTTCGATGCAATTTCCACTTTATATTGTCAAGAGAATGACAAACAACGAACCCCCTCAAACGTTGTTTCACATGATGTCACCTTTTCGACACCATAGATATCGTCTTTGTTGCGACGTTTCATGCAGACACATGTCATCTCAAATTTGACTGTCCAAACCCCATATAGCTGTCGGTACAGCGACACCATAGATATCATAATTCTAACGTCCCATTTCATCGGTCTCCACTGCGTGGACGCCATGGGAGCGGCGTTATGGATGTCGGAAGACCAAGACATGGTAACGTCGGTGGAGCAACGGTCAATGATTTATCAACAACGTGGATGCCATGGGAGTGGCGTTATGGATGTCGGAAGACCGACAGATGGTAACGTTAGTGGAGTGGCGATGAGATATATATCAATGACAAGGATACCATGGGAGCGACATTATAGATGTCAGAAGACTGACAGATGGTAACATCAGTGGAGCGATGCTCAACCATATATCAATGACAAGGATGCCATGGGAGTGACGTTATGGATGCCGGAAGATCGACAACCTGTAGGTGTTTAAAAAAAAAGAGCTCCTGCCCTTCCAACAAACCTATTAGAGCTTTTGTAAGATAGAACCAAGGGCCAATCTCCTTAGGAACTTACATTGGACCATAGTCTTCACAATCCACATCAATGGAATTGCGTGGAGAACCTTACACTTCTTGAGAGGATCCAACAAGAGTATGACTAGGACTTGAGGAGAGAGACCTAACCAACCTCTAAATATCACCTTCAAGATTCAAGATCCTTAAGCTCAACCTCTTGTAGCTTTGTTCTGCCTATGAAGAATCACTTTCTATATTCTTGTTTAGAAGGGCTATCATTTTGACTTACTCTACTTGCATATATAATAAGAACATGGAAATGATATCAGAGACTGTCTTAACAACATTGACTAAAAACCCTTCTTCAAATATAACTTTACACCTAGTCTTCAAAATGTGTTAAGAGATGATCATATTAACAATAATCATATTGAATATCTTATCAACAAATATTCCTAGACCTATAAGCCCTTCCTTCCAACTATTAGCCACTATAAAGGAATATAACTTTGATCTAGCTTTACACCAAATATCATGAGTAATCTGATAGAACCAAAGCATGTATTATAATATCTCCAGGCCAAACCCAATTGTACATGTAAGTGCAAATGTACTTAAGCTGGTGAGCTGTTTGATATAATTTTTGTATGCACCTTTCATGGCATAGTGCGCACATGTATTGCATAGTAAAATGATGAAGTGTGCACATTCTTGGATACCACACACATGAATTTAAGTGCGCGTGATTTTGAGGCCATAGAGTCTTTGTTTACATGTTGTGTTTATAGGCTAGTGAGCCAATTATTATAAGCTAGGATGCTTATGTTTTGATTAGGCTAGAGAGCATAGATGATTAAGGCCAATGAGCCTATTTTTACATGTCTCATAATTAATATAAAATACATCGTTGCGCACAGACCGACCACGATAAAAGAGTATGGGGGACTAAATTCCACTAGTTAGGGAAAGGGTGGGGGCTAAAAGTTAAGGAAAAGGGGCTAAGACATGGAGCTTAAGCAAAAAGGAATATTATATTAAAGTATAAAGCATGGATAATTATTTTATCCTAAGTTCTAAAGATGGGGACAAGTGGGAAAAAGTAGCTCCCAACATGACAAGTGTCAAGTTGGGGACATGCATACATATTGTTGGGACTTAGTTCATTTTCTAGGATTCTGACCATCATTCCTTTCATCATTAGATTATTCATGCAACAATTCCATGAGCATACAAACCCTCATTGAGCCATCCTCTGTACCTTCATGTCATTGTGTCTGAACCTATATCCAAAGCCATATTTGTTTGTATAGCTAGTTAGGTTGGAGCTGGACTGAAGAAGAGGGTTGTCAGGCCCATGGGATATTGAAGAGGCGGGTTGTTAGGCTCGTGGGATATTGAAGAGGCGGGTTGTTAGGGCCATGAGCAATTTCTCTCTGGGTGAGAGAATTGCTGGGGAATTTATTTCCTGAAGGTGCTAAACTACAACTACAGGGCTCAAAGACTTCCTATCCGACCTATTGTTGAAGCTCAGAAAGGAAGTGGGGTAGCTGAAGGACTGTTGAGAAGAGAAGGGGAACACTTTCTGGGGTGGGAAAAACATGTGGGGAATGAGGGATTGTAGGCTATTAGTTTGAGTTGGCACTTGTGACTGATTCTTTCCTGTTGTCTATGAGCCATTAGCTTGGTTAGGAATCCCTTTACCTGGGTGGAGTTTAGTCCCATCTCGGGGGTGACCCACTACTGAGAGTGATGAGAAGTGTGGTCTAAGGCTGGGAGGTTCATGGAAGGTATGCACAAGGTGATATTTTTATCAAGATAAGTGTCAATTGTGTGATAAATTTACATGCTGCATTATCATTTACGTGTTTATATTTATGGGTATTTTCTGTATATGATACATGTATACGTTTACTGTTATTTCAGTGTGAATCCATGCATTTATGAGATGTATTTGTCTTTTTATGTTTTATATATAAATATTCCACAAGAGTTCTATTTGTTTATGTTTTAATTGCATGCAGTTCAAAAAATCTATGTGGCATAACTTAGCTGGATGTGGGGTATGTTATAGTATGTTCCACAGAGAGAACAAAAGTGTTCTCTGGTGTAGCGTGGCCCGACCTGGGTGGCCGAGGACGTTACAATATGGTATCAGAGCTTCAATTTTCAACATTGAGCCTGAATGGGCCAAGCAAGTTTGAGTTGAAGCAAAATTTCACAGAGGATTTATTTCGAAGTGGCCAAATTTCGAGTTGGAGAGTGACCAGCTACAATATGGTACAAAAATTGGAAAAGCCCCAATTTCTGTTGTTAAATTCTTGAGGAAATTGATAAATTCGGCCATGTGGTGAGATATTATTGATTTAATACCTGTTCTAACAAATTCAGACCTAGAATTGGTCAAATTTGAAGTTACAGTGAAGCCATGACAGATGGAGCGGGTTTGTAATTTAAATTCTCAATTCTTGACTTGAGTTTGGGGAAAAAAAATCATTCTAGAAATGTCAAGCCACAACGATTTGTTGTTATAGAGGTTGAATTGGTGTTATCGGGGTGAAATTGAACAAATTTCATAGTTGCATAATGTCTATGAAAGAAATGGGGAAAAATTTAAGCAAAAGACCCAATTTTTGCAGTGGAACTCACGAGGAATTGATGCGCATAAAAATGAATGTGCACAGTTGGGCGTACTAGAAATGCATGATGGGTAGTAAAATAAAATAAAATTGGTGATATGTAAAAATTTGGTGTTGCGCGGAAAAAACATTGGCGTGCTGGTGCGCGCGCTAAATTTTGGTGCCGCGTGGAAAAATGTTGGTGTGCATATGCGTGCACTAAATTTTGGCACCGCGCGGAAAAATGTTGGTGTGCGAGAGCGCGCGATAAATTTTGGCGTCGCGCGGAAAAATATTGGTGTGCAGGTGTGCGCATTAAATTTTGGTGCTGCGCGAAAAAATGTTGGTGTGTGAGCGCGCGCGCTAAATTTAGTATTTTACGATGTGCATATGCATAAAAGGTGCACGCGGTATGCACACACATAATAATGGCATGCGTGGTGTGCACAGTATTGGCAGAGCGTAGAGGAGTTTGGTTGGTGCGCGTGCAATGTGGGTATATGTTGTCTCGCGACAATTTTGTTAATGGTGCATGGTGGAGGCATAATAAAATTTGGCATGGTGTAGCGTGTAGAGTGAAATGCGCGTGGAATATCAATGCACGATACAAAAATTGCGTGCAATAGGTAATAGTGCAAGAACCGAAACTACGCGTGGTGAATATTGGTGCATGACACAAAAGTAGTGCGCGCCAGATAAGTGAAGCATAGTGGTTAAAGGTGTGCTAAGCATGATTTACCTTGTGATGTTGCTGCGCATGCTAAATATAGGTGTATAGTTTAAATTTTGGTGCGTGAAGTTGTTTGGAGGGTGAACAACAACATAAAACTAGCGATTTTCTACAATGTTTTATATCATTTAAACGTCATTCTTTTGTAGTGCATTTTTGAGGGCCTTAACAACATTTTTAGCTACTCAAAAACCATAAGAATAGAGTGTGCCAAGGCACACTATGTATCTACAGCTCAAATAAAAGATCTCGAAGAGAGATTTCTAGTGGTGTAAACCGTTCGTCAAACAAAGCTTTTATGAGGAAGTTACAACACAAACAGTGGAGGGTAAATTTTAGGACCCATCTAACTTCAAAGAGCCATAACGTTCTGCTCCGAAATCCGATTGAGGTGCATGAGTAGTCAATGTAAAGATATTGAACCATAGAAGATAGTCCCGGACCTGAATTAAATTTTTGGGTATGTTAAAAATGTTTACTAAGGAAAATAAAGTATCTGTAGCATTCTAGACCAAAAACACAAATTGGCCCAGAACTTCAGCAGGCTGTAACTAGCAGCCCAGAACCCAGAAAAAGGTGAAATTTGGAAAGAGTGTCCATGATATATATATGAATAAACCAAATTTATATCCTACAAAAAATCCAATGGAGTATGTTAGAAATTGCATAATTACATCGCAAAGTTGCGCCAAGTTGGAGAATGAACAAAAAAATTAATGGGCAAATTTCTAATAACCATAACTTTCTACTCAAGACTCGGAATTGAGCATGGGAGAAGGCGTTGTAAAGGTGTTGGAAAGTGGAATATAAATATCCACCTAGAAAAATTGATCTGGGAATTCAATTTTTTAGGAAATCAGAAGAAAAAATTCTGATATATATTATTGAACCAGAATGGTTCATATTTTCATGAAATTGTTGAAAACAGTTAGCCTAACAAAGTTTTGTTGGCTGCACATTTTGCAGAGTTAAAAAAAACTAGTTTAGATCATGATCAACATAGATTCTAGAGTAATGGAAGAGGAACATGGGACTTACAGTGAGGAAGATGATATTAGAGGGATGGATGTCCATTTAGGCATTGAAGGAACAAACTCCAATGGACATGGAGAAGGAAGGGATGAAAACATGAATATGGTAGAGACCATTAAAAATTTGCAGAGGGATGTCCAAAGTCATAAAGCTGATAATTAAAGGCTTATGAGAGCCAAGGAGCAGCATGACGACTTCAACATGAATTTATTGCAGAAATTGAATAGAATATAGAAGAAATTGGATAAGGAGAGTGGCTCAAGAAAATCAGGAAGTCACAGGCCTCCTAATGAGAAAATAAGAGAAATGAGTGTTATCAGACATCACCATCACTCTCCTAGGCATTCCAATAAGTAAGGAAAAAAAAAACTCAAGTCCATCCCCTGTTAGGAAGCATAAGAAGTCTGAGGTGGATGAGCTATGAGGAGAAATGAACAAAATCAAACCTCCTACATTTGATGGTGAGCACAAGAAGGATGAAGATGCAGAGACATGGTTGTTGGACATGGCAAAGTATTTTCAATTGCATAATTATTCTTCTCATGCAGAAGGTATACTTTCCATCTATCAACTCAAGGGAAATGCATTCATGTGGTGGGATCAACTTGTGCATGTGCAACACATTAAAGAGAAAAGTGTTACTTGGAGAAAATTAAAGAAGTATTTTGAGAAGAAATACTTGACTAAGAGATATTATGACAAGAAAATGAAAGAGTTATTTGAACTCAAGATTGGGAGTATGACCATTGATGACTATGAAAGAAGATTTTTAGAACTGCTGAAGTATGTCTCTTTCATCAAGGATGAGACAGTTAAAATTCAAAGGTATTGAATGGATTGCCAACATTAATCAGTGAAAAAATATAGTACAATGATCCCAAGACATTGGAGGAGAGTATAAGGCAAGACAAATGCCTATATGATCAACAAAAATCAAGGCCAACTTTCCAAAAATCTTGGGAAGACAAAAAGAAATTCAAGATGGATTAGAGGAAGAAGGGATCTAAGCCACCATTCTTTAGAAATAATACTCAGGGACAACCAAATTATAGAGAACCCAGAATGATTGAGACATGGGGTCAAAGGACAAGGCCACCACATATTAAATGTTTGGGTTGTAAAGGAGATCATATGTTTAGAGATTGTCCGCAGAGAGGTGAAAAAGTGAGCACTGTTCACAATGTACAACAAGATGAAACAGTGGAGGACATGGGCATGAATGTACCAAGGATCTATGCAACCCCAGATAACAAGCAAGTAGAGTATCAACCACATATGATTGAAGTGGAAGGTATGATCAACAACCAAACCATTTCTATTTTCATTGATTCATGAGCTAGTCATAGTTATATGGATCCTAATATGGTGGAAAGTTTTCATTTGCTAAGAAGCAAGCATGGAGAATCTTGGTTGGTGCAACTGGCTACCAGAGCCAAAAGAAAAGTTAATGAGATGGTTAAGTCATGTCTTATGGATATGAATGGGCTGAACACCAGGGCATATTTGAACATCTTGCCTTTAGGTTCTTATGACTGTCTAATTGTGATGGATTGGTTGGATCAACGTCATGCTATCCTAGTCTATCATAGAAAGGCATTTACATGCTTAGATGAGGAAGGGAATGTAAGGAAATTTCAGGGTGTTCCTAGGGCAGTAACCATCAGAGAAATTTCAGCATTGCAGCTGAAGAAATATATGAAAGGCTATCAAATATTTGCATCACATATGGAAGAGACACCTACAGATAAGGTGCCAAATTTGGAAGATTATGCAGTCCTGAAAGATTTTGAAGATGTGTTCAAGGAGGTACTAGGACTACCCCCAAAGAGATATTGATTTCTCTATAAATTAAATGCCTGGAGCAACTCCAGTGTCAAAGACTCCTTACAGAATGAGTACACTAGATATTAAGGAGCTACAAATGTAGCTTGAATAACTTCTAAAGAAGGGGTATATACGCCCAAGTATGTCACCTTGGGGTGCCCCAGTCTTGTTCGTGAAGAAGAAAGATGGAACATTAATATTGTGCATTGATTTTAGATAGTTGAATAAAGTGACTGTGAAGAACAGGTATCCTTTGCCAAGGATTGATGACCTCTTTGATCAATTGAAGGATGCAAAGATATTTTCAAAGATAGATCTCAGGTCAGGATACCATCAAGTAAGTATTAAATAAGAATATATCAACAAGACCGCCTTTAGGACAAGGTATGGTCATTATGAGTTCATAGTGGTACCATTTGGGTTGTCAAATGCACCAATTGTTTTCAAGTGCTTAATGAATGGTGTTTTCCGAGAATATTTAGAAAAAATTTTCATTGTCTTTTTGGATTACATTCTTATATATTCCAAGTTAGAAGAAGAGAATGAGCATCATTTGAGAATGGTGTTTCAAGTATTAAGGGAGAATCAGTTATATGCCAAGTTGGTAAAGTGCTCATTTTATCAGAAGAAAATTCATTATTTGTGGCATATCATTTCAGAGGATGGGATAGCAGTGGATCCCGAGAAGATAGAATCCATTAGAAAATGGTCAACGCCAAAGAATGTGATAGAGGTCATATCATTCATGGGCCTTGCTGGCTACTATAGGAGATTTATTGAAGGATTCTCAAAGATTGCACACCCAATCACTTCCTTACAAAAGAAGGATGTGAAGTTTCAGTGGATATTGAATTGTGAAAACAGTTTTTAACACTTGAAACAATTATTAAAAGTGATCCAATACTAAGGATTGCAGATCCAAATGAAGACTTCATTGTATGCACATATGCATGTAAAGAAGGACTTGGTGGAGTCCTCACTCAAAATGGGGTTTTTATATGTTATGAATCAAGGAAGTTGAAGGAGCATGAAAGACACTTTGCCACTCATGATTTGGAGTTGGAAGCTATAGTGCACGCCTTGAGAAAATGGAGACACTACCTCATGGGGAAAATGTTTGAGCTAAGAACAAACCATAATGGTCTGAATTATTTATTTGACCAGCCAACTCTAAATGCTAGGCAAAGCAGATGATTAAAGTTTCTAAGTGAATATGACTTTGATATAAAGCATATTAAGGGGAAAGAGAACAAAGTGGCTGATGCACTCAGCAGAAGAGTACATGAATTGCATGCTACAACCATTAGCATGTACTAATCAGATTTGAAAGACAAAATTATAGAAGCTGCCAAATCATATTTGCAATACAAGGAATTAGTGGCAAGATTATAGCAAGGTATTTTGCAGTAGGAAATTGAGGAATATAAGCTAGATAATGATGAAATTCTCATGTACAGGGGAAAAATTTATGTACCAAATTCTCATGAATTGAAAAATCTGATATTGGGAGAAATGCATAATGTACCTTATGCTGGGCACCCAGGTTATCAAAAAACTATTGCAGCTGTCAAGAGACAATATTATTGGCCAGGTATGAAGAAAAAAGTTGTTGATTTTATTGCCAGATGTTTGGAATACCAAAAGGTAAAGGCTGAGCATGGACACCCAATTGGTTTGCTACAACCATTACCCATTCCTGAGTGGAAATGGGAAGTTGTAACAATGGATTTCATCACCAAATTGCCCAGAACAAGGAAGAAACATGATTCTATCATGGTAGTGGTGGATAATCTTACTAAAGCTACCCATTTTATTCCAGTTAAGATAACTCACAAGGAAACCGACATTGCTGATGTTTATATGAGAGAAATTGCTAGATTACATGGCATACCCAAGACAATTGTGTTTGACAAAGATCCAAAATTTACTTCAAATTTTTGGAAAGAATTATTTGATCATTTTGGAACAAATTTGAATTTAAGTACAACTTATCTTCCATAATCAGATGGACAAACATAGAGGGTGAATCAAGTGATTGAGGATATGTTGAGGATGTATGTGATGGATAAGCCATCAAAATGGTAAGACTACCTACAATTGGTAGAGTTTGCTTATAACAATGGGTACCAAACATCGCTAAAGATGAGCCCATTTGAGGCACTTTATGGCAGAAAGTGCAACACACCAATAAGCTGGGATAACCCAACATATAGAGCAATGGTCATGCCATACTTACTCAGGGAAATGGAGGACCAAATGATAAAAATAAAGCAAAATTTAAAGGCTTCCCAAGACAGGCAGAAAAGCTATGCTGATAAGGGTGTAACTCACAGAGAATTTAAAGTGGGTGATCATGTGTTCTTGAAGGTTAAGGCCAACATAAGTTCCCTGAAGTTGGGAAATTGTTCAAAGTTGGCAGCTCTCTATTGTGGGACATTTGAAATCCTAGAAAGGATTAGTCCAATAGCTTATATGATTGCATTTCCTGCATCTATGTCTATTCATAATGTATTCCATGTATCATTTCTTAAGAAATATATACATGATGCTAATCATGTTATTGATTGGAATGTGATTTAGGTGGAGCAAGAAGGCACTTTTCAAGTACATCTGGTACACATTCTGGACCGAAAAATCAAACAGCTCCGAAATCGATCCATAGTGCTTGTAAAGGTCCAATGGACCTGGTACGGTTCCGAGGATGCTACTTGGGAGCATGAGGATGCAATGTAGGAAGAATACCCGAATCTTTTTGAGGATTTTTGAAAAAAATGTTGTATATGTGTACATGATGCGCTAAAGACAATGCATAAATAAGGGAGGGGATTGTAATATCCCTAGGCCGAACCCAATTGTAAATGTAAATGAAAATGTACTTAAGCTGGTGAGCTGTTTGATATCATTTTTGTATGCACCTTTCATGGCATAGTGCGCGCATGTATAACGCAATAAAATAATGAAGTGTGCACATTCTTGTATACTGCGCACAACAATTTAAGTGCGCACGATTTTGAGGCCAGGGAGCCTTTGTGTACATGTTGTGTTTATAGGATGGTGAGCCAGTTATTATAAGCTAGGATCCTTATGTTTTGATTAGGCCAGAGAGCCTAGATTATTAAGGCCAATGAGCCTATTTTTGTACATGTCTCATAATTAATATAAAATACATTGGTGCACACAGACCAACAACGATAAAAGAGTATGGGGGACTAAACTCCACTAGTTAGGGAAAGGATGGGGGCTAAAAGTTAAGGAAAAGGGGCTAAGCTATGAAGCTTAAGCCAAAAAGGAATATTATATTAATATTTCTTAAAGTATAAAGCATGGATAATTATTTTATCCTAGTTTCTAAATATGGGGACAAGTGGGCCAAAGTAGCTCCCAACGTGACAAGTGTCAAGTTGGGGACATGCATCCATATTGTTGGGACTTAGTTTGTTTTCCAGGGTTCTGACCATCATTCCTTCCATCATTCGATCATCCATGCAATGATTCCATGAGAATAGACACCCTTATTGATCCATCTTCCATACCTTCATGTCATTGTGTATGAACCTATGTCCAAAGCCATATCTATTTGTGTAGCTGGTTAGCTTGGAGATAGACTGAAGAAGCGGGTTGTCAGGCCCATGGAATATTGAATAGGAGGGTTGTCAGGTCTGTGAGCAATTTCTCTCTGAGTGAGAGAATTGCTGGGGAATTTATCTCTTGAAGGTGCTAAAATACAACTATAGGGCTCCGAGACTTCTTGTTCGGCTTGTTGCTGAAGCCTGGAAAGGAAGTGGGGAAGCCAAATGACAGTTGAGAAGAGAAGGGACACACTTCCTGGGGTGGGACATGCATGTGGGGAATGCAGGACCGTAGACTATTAGTTTCAGTTGGAACCTGTGACAGAGTAGTTCCTGTTGTCTATGAGCCATTAGCCTGGTTAGGAATCCCTTTACCTGAGTGGAGTTTATTCCCAGCTCGGGGGTGACCCACTGCTGAGAGTGATGAGAAGTGTGGTCTAAGGATGGGAGGTTCGTGAAAGGTATGCACGCAGTTGGTGATATTATTACCAAGATAAGTGTCAATTGTGTGATGAATTTACATGCTGCATTATCATTTATGTGTTTATATTTATGGGTATTTTATGTATATGTTGCATGTATACGTTTACTATTATTTCATTGTGAATCCATGCATTTACGAAATGTATTTGTTTTTTTATGTTTTATATATAAAGCTTCCACAAGAGTTCTGTGTGTTTATGTTTTAATTGCATGTAGTTCGAAAAATCTATGTGGCATAGCTTAGTTGGATGCTAGGTATGTTACAATATGTTCCACAGAGAGAACAAAAGTGTTCTCTCATGTATCGTGGCCCGACCTGGGTAGCTGGGGACATTACATGTTTAGTGTGGTATCCTTAACAGAACAAAAATGACATTTACCATCCCCTAGGTTATACTTTTTGAGTCTTGCACAAGAGGTTAATCCTACTTCTAGGATGCCCCATCTAAACACCTTCATCTTGTTGTGATAAGAGAGTATTTTAAGCTCTATGAAGAGATATTATAACTGTCTCCAGTCAAGAGATATAGGCCATCTATTAGTCAGCCTATTATACATGTCATCATCAATGCAAGGATGAAGAGCATGATACTAATTTTCAGTAGAAGGACTATGAAGGGGGAACTCCTTCCCCTAACACTAGTCTTGTAGCCTTAAGCCCTAGGGGTGAAAATGGATCTTACCAAACCATTCTTGGGAGAGACTATTGGTCAAATTAAGGATAATCTATTTGTCTTATGCTTGTAAGTGGAATTTCTCTTTGATCAGAGACCAAGGTTTCCAATTATTGGAAGTGGTATCCCACAAATTTTCAAAAGAGAATATACCCTTGTTTTAAAGTCTCTTTAAAGGGAACCAACTTTGGATTCTTGAGGAGTAGAGGGAATTTATGGTCAAAGGAGACCACCATAAGTTATAAGCATTGATGTTGGTTCCAACTTGGGAATCTTGATGCTTCCAATGAATTGCTGTGACTATTTGTTGCCAAGACCTCTAGAGGATTTTAAGAATGAAGCTACCATGGATTAAAAAAAAAGGTACAACCACAAGGACATTTTCAAAGAAAATATTAGGAACTTTATATCCTTTCACTAAAGGATGTCCAAGTCTGTCCCTTATGATCTATTTCCATAATTCATTTCCCTGTGTGGCCTTAAGAAACTACTTTTCTACCAAGGTAAGGCCATAATTGGCCAAATGAGGAATGCTAAGTCCTCCATCTTGTGGTTTCCTAGTGCACACCAACCCCTTGACCATAGGTATACCTTTTTTCATTTTATTCTTCACCCAAAAGAGATCTTTTAATATAGAGTTTTATTGTAGCCCTGCTGGTTGGGAAGCCAAAAAGACAAATAACATATATGCATTAAACTGAAAATCTTGTCCCCCACTTGGATTTTGGATGCTAAGGAAAGGTCTTGACTATTCTAGTATTCAAGTTTGATTGTAAGCTTATTAATAACCCAGTTTCACATCTGCTTTTGAGTCATGCCAATGCTAAATAGAATACTAACATGCTTGGTGATTTCCCCCCTTCGAACCCATTTCCATTGGGAAGGAATCCACCCTGAGTGATCGTCTAATCCAATAAGTATCATAGAGGTTTTATCCTCTTGTACTATCTCTTTAGAAGCTTTACAAAAGGTGTTCATAAGCATAGTGGGAGTTGATTAAATATTACTGGGGAATGCCAATAACTTTACCTTGGTAAACTACCTTTTATAATAGATAAAAGGTAGACCTGCTAACATATAAATCAGGGGCTATAGGTTAGACCTGAGTCATTGATCTGCTAAGAGGAATAAGATAAGTAAGGGATATATTAACACACACAATAACCAAAGAATTGGAAAAGAGAATATTGACATAATATATGAACTTTTACCCAAAGCCTAGCCACTCAAGCATGTGGAGAATGAATTTTCACTCCAACTTGCCATAGGCCTTGTAATAGTCCAACTTTAGAAACATTTCTTTAAAACCTCTCTCTTTGGACAGAAAAAAATCTAAACATTCAACGATGGAAATAACTCACAAAATTCTCTTCCCAACAATATTTCAAATACAAAAATCTTCCACCATATAAATATAAATCTAGATTTTGATGTAAACACTGGCAAATTTTAGTTTAATGATATGACATATAAGTTTTTTGAGCAATATCGATTTGGAAGCCTAATTTTGTCTAATGAATATGAGTATGAAAATTAGAAACCTAATCATGATCTCCTTGCTAACAAATATAACCATAAGCTATCATAGTTTTATAATCAACCTTGTCCTAAATATGATAAATACTCTTAGGTAATTACTCTTGGTAGTACACCATTTTTTTTGGACTCTTATGCCATTGGTCATCCTAATTTCATTTATGATGATCCCTTAGGAACCTACCATTTGGATGAAATTTTCTTCCCAGAAGAAAGTAAGAAGATTCCTAAAGTTCCCAATGATGGATCTAATCAATTTCGGGTTCCCCCAAATATAGTTTTCTAAAGAATGGTTCACACTTCTCATTAGCTAATTCAATACATTTTGATACATTTTTATACAAGGAGGATGTTAAGGAAAGGTTTTTTTAGCTTAAGATTGTTTCGGTGGAAGCTCTAATTTTTGCAACCCCATCACAACCCAAAAAATCTCTCCCTTTGACCTAAGTTCTCCTCTAGTTTATGATGGTTATCTTGAGTCTTGCACTAAAGAGAGGAGATGCTCTAACCATGTTATTATAATTGAGATAGATAACCATACTACTTAGCTTCCATCTTGTACCAATAAGAATAATTAGGTTTCATTTAAGGATAACAACGATGTTTATTTTGTCTTCCATTTCTTCTAAAAGGTGGGGAGGAAATCTGATTTCCAAATCTCATCCTTCATCACAGAATTTGGGATTCTTGGCTCAACCATTTTGATATTTTTAGGACAAGAAGTATCTTCCTCTTAAAATGGTTTACTGAAATGTTTTCTACCCTAGATAATTGTTTGATACTAACTACCCATATAGTTTTTATAGTACCTTTTCTTCATGTTGAAATTCATCTCATAGTTAGGATCTAAATTCATTTTGCATGTACAAGAAACAAACCTTTCAAAATTGTAAATGACACCCTCCATGAAAGTGCAGACATTTTCTTGTCTTGTACATAATCAAACAAAAACCAAACAAAATTGTAAAACATAAAATCCAAAGTTTTTCATACCATTCTACTCTTTTGATTTCATTTTTAGATCCAAAAGGTCTTTTAGTAAGGTGTTTGGCCTTGTTTTTTTGTTGTTAATTATGCTTCAATTTTAGCTATTATTTTTCTTGGTTATGCATATGGAATTACTGCTTAGTATTCTCCCATTTTCCTTAACTAATTTAAGTGCATTACACTCATTGCATATCTACCCAAAAGGTATTTGTACAACTAACAAGACCTCAAACAATGTTGCATATTTTACTTCCTTACACAAGTCTACTGGTTTATCTCTAATATGGGTTGTTAGTATTTGACATGACAAGTTTGCATCATGAAATCGAGGTAGAATAACTAAGGGGTTCCTAATGTTTAGTCTGGGAAATTTGAATGCTTGAAAATACTATTTAGGTTTCCTAGTTCTTCTTCATATTCCCTTTTCTTCATTCGTTACATAACATTAACTTAGCTTTACCTATGTCTTACCTTTTCTAGGAATGGATATGATTTCGTGTACCTACCTCACTATCACAATTTAATATGCATAAGCTATGATTCTCTAATTTTCCCAAAACCATCCTAAGTTCATGTTATGCAACTAGATATTTGAAGGCTCACACATTGCTAGAAGCAACATTCATGTTTGTGATTTGTAAACATGGGACTTACAATCCACATGCTTCACCAACATGGATGCTTTGCAGATTTTTTTTTTTTTTATGTGTTCTCAGAATTATGTAGATGTATCTATCCTCAGTGGATTATGAGGATTTTTTTCTTGGTGTATCATGCACACAACGACTAGGTAACAAAGAAATACTAATCAAGAATCTAAGTTAGTTTCTCAGTTGTTAATCACTGAGGTTAATACTCTCTACAATGGAGAAACCAATTTGGTTCTTGGTTTACAACTGGTTTCACAATCTTATATTGGTATGTGTAGGTCTGGATGAGTGCCCAATAAAGAGGCAACCCACTGTGTGGTTGTAAATCAACAACAAATTTGTTTGTTCAAAAATTGTCAAGCACTGTAATCCAACTACCACTAAACATTCACATTCCCATGATAATAAGTGACAACATTTCCAAAACTTAGCATATATATTTACATATAAATGTAGAACAAAACTTAAATTTGTGTAACACTTTCCAATATTAAAAAGAATAAAATGTTTTCCTTGATGTGAGAACTACTTAGCAAGATACAGTTTCACATATACTCAAATACAAAAAAACAATTTAAATGTTCCAATCGACCTATGACAAAGTGTTTATGCTAAAGAGTAAAATGATCCAACACTTCCTACTATTGCTCCTTGTATATCCTCCCATCAACAATGGCTCACTTGAACATTTTCTTAACTTAGACATCATGTATGGTTGTCCAATTTAATGGTGTGTGCAACTAACTGGGGTGTGGCATCAAGGCAAATAATATGAGTTGATTCTGCTCTAAATCTTAGTTCAACATTAGCATACTCATTCACTTAAGCCTCATTAATTTGTTTGAATATCTATTATGCATAAACCATTTTCATTCCTCCCTCTTTCACATAGATAAGACACACAAATAAAAGGAATATCAATTAAATAAGGGAGTGCATTTCATTTACTACATAACAAGCTCAATGTTTCAATGGAAAAGAGCATTGTTACCTATGAATTACATCAATGTTATTTGTTGGTTGTTGTAACTCACACAAAATGTTGTAGAAAGAGTGACTATGACCAAATTGGAATGGTTGGAGTAGGGTGTATGGACCAAATACTAACTGGGTCTTCCAAGATTCTCTTAAAAGGGATGATTGGGAACATAGGTGGCTCATTCAATTTCCAAAAATAAGTCTCTATCCATTTCTACGTACGACTGTATTAATTTTCCAATGGTCTGGTAAGAGGAAAATAATTGTTGATTACAAGGAAATAAGAATGGAAATTTGGCCGAGGATTTGCAACAACTATACCATTATGGCCATTGATCTCATGAACCCAGTTAAATGGATGGATTGGGTCCTTTGAATATTCAAACTATCAACAAAATTAACAAGAGGTGATTTTCAACAACAATTAACCGAAATGAATGAGAAATTCTCACACCAATTGACCAGAATAATTGTGGGTTAACCAAAATGGTGAATTGCAAGTGTTGTAGTAAGTAGTGTATGCAAAGGGATCACACAAGAGATAGACATGCATATAGAGCCATACAAGTAAAGTAATAACATATCTCTAAAATCACAATAAACATAGAGATTTAACCTTAGAAATCCAAATAGGAAAACCAACTTTGAATTCTTAATGTTAGGGACCTAAACCCTCACGTAGGTAGAATAATATATTCTGATGTAAGAAAGGTAAATATTAATAAGGAATAACAATAAGGAAGAATAATTCAAATGTAAGAAGACCTAACAGAAGCTTCTGCTTCTAAAAGGATCTTCCTCTAGATGGTTCTTTTGATAGACATATTTAGTATAAATAAGAGTTGAGGGTATGAGAATTGTTGTCTTGGATATTATTGTAATAGAGCTCTACTTTGCTAGAGGTTTCCCCCTCGAAGAGGCAAGTGAACATTGCTCTCAATAATCTAAGTTCTCTTTCTGGTGTTATTCTGGTATTATTTTGGTATTATTGTGGCATTTTTCTAGTTATATTGTTGCTCATCTTCCATTTCTAGCATTTTATTTCTGTTTTGCATACTTTTTATATTTGGAATATTACAAGTGGTATCAGAGCACTTTCCTCGACAAAAAATTGTGGGTTATTTTTTTTTAGGGTAGAGATGTATTCTGACGTATTTAAGCTATAGATATCTATCGTTACATGCATAAACCCGTGGTCAGGGATTCATACACGTAGGAAATACAAGTGGTACTTAAGCGCACATCTGTTGGCCACCCTTGTAACCCATATTGGTATCCCTTCGAGTGGTAGTGCATCATACAACACATGTATACAGATCGACCTAGATTTCTTGAAGCCCTCTTTAGATAAATCGATCGACCACCTGACTACTATAGTTCCACCGAGAACACCACTCAGGAAGATACTCTCTAGTACCTGGGTAGTCGGCTAGTAAGGCTAAGGGCATGATCTAGCCTCCTTAGTTGGTGTCCTAAGATATTGGTCCAAGTACTACTGTTGGACCCCGCATGTATACCGGAGAGCTATAGCACATCACAAACCCTTGTCTATAGAACCCTTGAATACCTAACCCTTAGGGACGAAAAAAAAAAAACCCCAAACCCTTGTCTATAGAACCCGAATACCCAACCCTTAGGGACTAAAAAACCTGCATAAGATCTATATTCACAAGAATTTGTCTCCCTCGCATTCAAGTTTCCAAATCACTCCACATTTCTTCTTGATTAAGCATTTAGGAATTTCATCATTGGGTAAAGATTTCTCGCATCGAGTATAATCAACTCCACGGTGTGTAAAAAAAAAAGTCCGATTTTGTATAATCATTATTTGAGACCTATTCCATTGATTTCTCTCTTCGCCCTTATATCACATTCAGCGCCTATCATTTTTAGAAATTTTTTTGACCCCACCCACTCCCTTTTTGGTTCCTCATCATCATGGCCCATATATGTAGCTAAGACTTTGAAACTGGCTTCAATACCTTTGAAATATGATTTCCACAGACTAACAAGAAGTGAGACAACTCAATGCCAATATTTCCACCATCAATAAAACATACATTCCTCCATCAACGATGACCGGGAGAGGAACTTAAAGAAGACCTCAAACAAGAAATTAATACCCAACTTGAATCTATCTCTTCCATGATCTACATCAAGCTGCATATCCCAGATCCCCCTTTATTTAACGCACCTTTGCATACCGAAGATGAAAATTCCTCTCATTCCAATAACTTCATCCCCATCACTTCTAGCGTGAACTACACCTTCTGTGTGTGGATTTGACCAAATTTGATGGATCAGATCCCACTGGTTGGGTAAATCAAATGGAACATTAATTCTCTTTGCACGACATTGACAAAATGACTTGGCCAAACTCCAAAGACGGTGTTCTCCATCTAGATCAAGAACATTAGCAATGGTGGCAATGGAGAAACATTGCTCATCAAGTGTATGTTGCTTGGACATACTTTGTGGCAGCCTTATGAATGCTTTGACATCATAACACCAACCATTTAGGCCATTTGAAAAGTTGTTAACTGCATAGTGGAAGACTTTATAGCAACCTTTTTTCGCATGGAGGGCATGTCCGATGCTTTTTTCCAATAATGTTTTATTAGTGGCATCAAGGATGAGATTCGTACCCATTTCCTCATGGATCGGCGCCAAAGGTAGAGGATACTAAACAAGTTAAGGAAGCACAACAGGTTGTCTCTTCTCAAAAATAGAAACCCTCCTTTATTCCTCGTGCTAAACCAATAATTCCCACTCCTCCTTCTACTCCACTGAATATCCAAAAATTGACCAGGGCCAAAATGGCTGAATGCCAACTCAAAGGCCTTTTTTATAATTGTGATGACAAATATTTTCCGAGACACAAGTGTAAGGAACAAAATATTTTTATGGCCATCTTAGAGGATGTTTTGGAAGAGGATGTTGAAGCTCCCCTTGTGTCCGAGTCACCTGAACCCACTGACATAACCCCTCCTTCAAACCCTCCCAAAGTAGAACCAATCATTTCCCTAAATGCTCTCACTGGCTTCTCTCCTCCCTAAACCCTCAAACTAATTAGCTACATCAAGAATAGGAAGGTCATCATTCTTGTTGATAGTGGAAGCACCCATAATTTTATTCATCGCCGCATTTCCCAGGAAGCTAATTTCTATATCCGTGCAGTCAATAATTTCCAAATAATGATTGCCAATGGAGGGTCCATGAAATGTGGAGGGCACCGTGAAAATGTGAGTCTCCAAATTGGTGACTACCACCTGAAATCTCATATGTTTTCTATCGACGTGGGTGATTGAGACATTTTGTTGGGTGCAGACTGGCTAAGGAATTTGGGTCCCATTATCATGGATTTTAAGGAATTAACCATGCAATTTGACCAGGGGGACCAAAAATATAAGTTCCAAGGCATCACCGCTGGTTCCCCTGAGATCATTAGTTCCCCTCGCATGGAAAAGATGCTAAAAAAAGGTTATTCGGGCGTTATTTCCCAACTCCATGCCATATAAGCAACTAAGACACCTTCTATGCTGTAGGACCTCCAATCCATCCTCTCTAAACATCAAGTGGTTTTTTCCACTCCCCAGGGACTCCCTCCTTCCCGTGGTTTTCATGATCATTCCATTCTCCTTGTCCCCGGAAGACTCCCTCCCATTATCTGTCCCCATCGTCACCCATTTTCCCAAAAAAGAGAAATTGATAAAATGGTTCAAGAACTGCTTAACACAGGTGCTATCCACCCTAGTATGAGCCCCTACTCTTCTCCTGTGGTCATGGTCATGAATAAAGAAGGTTCTTGGAACATGTGTCCCGACTTCTGCGCCCTCAACAAACTCACCATTAAAGACAAATTCCCATTCCTGTCATTGATGACCTCTTGGATGAATTGAGTGGTGCCCAATTCTTTACTAAACTTGATCTTCATTCTGACTACCACCAGATCCATATGAAAGAGGAAGACATTCCTAAGACTTCCTTTAGAACTCATGAGGGCCACTATGAGTTTTTGTTCATGCCCTTTGGCTTGTGTAATGCTCCCTCCACTTTCCAAAGCCTCATGAATCATGTATTCCATCCTTTTCTCCATCATTTTGTCTTATTTTTCTTTGATGATATCCTCATCTATAGAAAAACCTTGACAAACCATCTTTCTCATGTGGACCGAGTTCTCCATCTACTCTCTTAGCACCAATTTTTCCCGAAACAATCTAAATGTGCTTTTGGCGCCTTAGAAGTCGAGTACTTGGGTCATCTTGTTGGCAAGGATGACGTCATGGTGGATCCTAAAAATATTGAAGCTATGAAAGACTGGCCTCACCCAAAGACTCTCAAAAGCTTGCATGGATTTCTGGGCTTAACAGGTTATTAACGCAAGTTTGTTAAGAATTATGGAAATATTGTGACCCCTCTCACTGAACTCCTTAAAAATAATTCTTTCACCTGGACTCCAACAGCTGCTCAAGATTTTCAAACCTTGAATATGGCCATGTGCACCAATCCATTCCTGGCCCTTCCTGATTTCACAAAGACCTTTTTCCTAGAATGTGATGCTTCATGGAAAGGAATTGGCATTGTCCTTATGCAAGAGGGTTGGCCTTTGGCATTTACCAACAACCAACTGTCTGAATGAAATTTGGGCAAATCAATCTATGAAAAGGAAATGTTGCCTATTTTGCATGCTGTTGATCTTTGGCGCCCTTATCTATTGGGTCAACACTTCCAAATTAAGACAAATCATCAAAGCCTCAAGTATTTTCTGGAACAACGCATTTCCTCCCCAAAGCAACAAAAATGGGTGACTAAGCTCTTTGGATATGATTATGAGATCATTTAAAAGAAAGGAAAATACAATGTGGTTGCAGATGCCCTTTGCTAAAAATATGAATATGAAGGATCCCTTTTTTCTCTCTCCTTCATTGTACCAGATTGACTCCAAGCCATTCGCTAGGAATGGCTACACGATCCCAAAAGTTCACATCTGATACATCAATTACAGTCCAATTCTCTAGTTTCCCTAGGGAACTCTTAGTTCCATGATGATCTTTGATACAAAGGTTGTTTGTATTTAAGTAAAAAGTCAAAACTTAAATCCATGGTACTTTCTGAGCTTCATGCTACACCCACATCTGGGCACTCCGAGTTTACCAAAACCTATGACAGGGTCAAACATTCTTTTTTCTGGGATGGTATGAAATAGGACGTTCGTAATTTTGTGGCTGAATGTGATGTGTGTCAACACAACAAGGGAGAAACAGTCAAATCTCCTGGCACACTACAATCACTTCCTATTCCACCTGCTATTTGGCGGGATATCTCTATGGATTTTATTGTAGGCTTGCCTAAATCAGGCAATAAATCAGTCATCATGGTGGTAGTTGATCACCTTTCCAAGTATGCTCATTTTTGTGCTCTTCAAAACCCATTTACAACATCCACTGTGGCTCAACTTTTCATGGATTAGGTCTTCAAGCTTCATGGCACGCCACATTCTATTGTTTCTGATCGCGACCGAACTTTCACAAACAATTTTTGGCAAGAACTGTTCAAGCTACAAGGCACCCAATTGCATCTCAGCACAACTTATCATCTCCAGATTGATGGTCAAATTGAAGTTGTCAAAAAGTGTTTGGAAACATATTTGAGGTGTTTTTCATCGGAAGATAAAAATCAGTGGGCTCAATGGTTACCACTAGATACAATTCATACCATACAGCTACCCGCATGACTCCTTTTGAAGTGGTATATGGACAAAAACCACCTTTAGTTCTCTCATATTTACCAGGTGTCTCAAAGGTCTAGGCGGTTGACCAAACGCTTACGGTTTGAGAGGCTATTCTCCGTACCCTCAAAGAGAATTTGGCCATGGCCCAAAATTGCATGAAGAAATAAGTGGATCAAGATCGCTCAGAATGCCAATTTGCAGAAGGAGATCATGTGTTTCTTTGACTGCAACCTTACAAGAAAAATTCCCTCAAGACTGACCATTGTCAGAAACTGGCACCCAAATTTTATGGTCCTTATACCATTCTCAAGCGTGTGAGACAGGTGGCCTATCAGTTAGATTTTCCCAGTCATTCTAAGCTACATCATGTTTTTCATGTTTCCTTCTTAAAGAAGGTGATTGGAATTAAGTACCAAACTCAAAACAACCTTCCCGAGTTGGACGAAGAAGGCTCCATTTGGCTACAACCAGAAGCAATTTTGGACCAACGTGAGTGTTGCCTGCATCAGTGAACCATCAAGGAAGTGTTAGTCCAGTGGAAATATACAACCCTAATAGATCCCACTTGGGAACCAACTACCATTCTGCAACAATTTCCACATCTCAAGCATTGAGGACAAGGTTGTTTTTAAGGGGGAGGACATGTTAGGGACCTAACCCCTCATGTAGGTAGAATAATATATTCTGATGTAATAAAGGTCAATATTAATAAGGCCTAGCAATAAGGAAGAATAAGTTGAATGTAAGAATACCTAATAGAAGCTTCCTCTTCTAGAAGGATCTTCCCCTAGATGGTTCTTTTGATAGACATATTTAGTATAAATAGGAGTCAAGGGTATGAGAACTGTTGTCTTGGTTATTATTGTAATAGAGCTCTGTTCTGCTGGAGGTTGCCCCCTTGCAGAGGCAAGTGAACATTTCTCTTAGAAATCTAAGTGCTCTTTCTAGTGTTATTCTGATATCATTTTGGTATTATTGTGGTGTTGCTCTGGTTATATTGTTGCTCATCTTCCATTTCTAGCATTTTATTTCTGTTTTGCATACTTTTTGTATCTAGAATATTACAACTTACTCAACCTTGATTTCAACAATATCAAGTTAAAATGTAGCTCATGGCTCTATGGCCATTCAACAATTTACATAGCCTGCCCTTGTGCATCCTCACCTCTCAGAGGGCGTATGCCCCCATGATATGATTCCTTTTTATCACTTTGTGTTCATACATAGACTTATCATGCCTGGGTGACTTTGCACAAAGGAGGAAAATTGTATCGTTGAAGAACTTTCTTGGTTTTCATGATCAACATGCAAGGATTGCCCGACATTCTTTTGTTTTCAAAAATTGGCTCACAAAAGGAGAAAGACGGGTTTAAGTGGAAGCCCAAAATGATTTCACTTGTGACACCTTATATAATGGAATAAGGGTGTCATGAAACCTAAAACCCAATTATTTATTATTGTTCAAAATTGGGGGAAGCAAGTAAGAAAACACGAACAACAAGTTGTTTTCACTTAACTAGGCCCAATAAATAAGCCTAAAGTGATCCAGAAAGCAATTTGAGCAAACTTGTAGAATTTTTTCAAATGAAAGTCCTTTATTTTATGGCTCAAAACATATCACTAATAAGTTGTTGTATCCATGAGATGACTCAAAGGTAAAAATGAACTATGGGAATGAATATGGAAAGACAAATATGAAACAAACATATCAAAATATGATCTTTATATTAGGATGGATGGTAACAATACATCCTCCATGATATAGAACAATGCCTAAAAAAAAGGAGGCATAGTACAACAACATTATTTATGGAAATTTTTCTCAGTTCATTTGGCTTTATTCTAGGAGGACCCCTAGCAGTAGATGCATGAACTTACACTTCATCAATCCCTACATGAAGCCAAGGTTTCTTTCACTCAATATAATTGGAATCATATCTACCATTACTGGATGCAAGGTGAGAACATGACAAGTACTAAATAGATGATGTATCTCAATAAATTATCACATAGCAAACCCTGCATTAATAAATAATCACATTACAATTCATAAACATTAAACATAACTAGAATTTATGGCTATATAAACTATGCTGAAAGGAGCAATCACACCTTATCTGATGAACTGGTCAGAAGTACAGTTGGAATGGTTTCCCCTGCATGTTTCTCTTCAACTATATGACTCTTTGTTAGTCTTGAGATTCCCTCAATCGACGAAGAAATATCCTAAAGTTCCTGCCAAAATCATTAAACCTCCATAAATATCTAAAAACTCAATACAATTCATATTTGTAGCGCATTATTTACTCTAAGATGCATTTTTACAAGAGTTTCAGAAAAAACCTGAATGAGATCCTCTTGGTTTTGGGAATAATTTATTGGAGCCACGTGTCTAATATTTAATCAAACTGTCTCCCTTGATTTGAAGTAGCAACAATGAAGTCAACATTGACTTTGTTGTTGCTCCATTGGATCGAGGGAGGTTTTCTCCAAGATTAAACGACTCCAATAAATTATTCTCTACTGAACAGGGCCAGCCACGTGAAGGAGGAAGCTCTTATGGCCCCTCCACCCCCCTCACATCACTCTCAATTCCCCCATACCCAACATATAAATCTATTGAAATATTTACAACAAAAACAAACATATATACATACCAATATTCACAATTGTTTACAATGAAATAAAATGTTTCCTTGATCCATTTGGAGTGAACTCAATTATCCTAAGAGAAAAGTAACAACTATTCCATAACATCATATGCTACACTAAAACACTTTACATCTAAAAAATAGAGAATGGAAATTGATGTGAAAAGAAGATTTATTCTATTCCATCATATGACTTGGTTGGAGTATTAAAATGCACCTGTAAACATCATAGAACTCATCCCACTTTGATATATAAGTGAAAGCATGTTGTTTTTCCAATATTTAATCATAAACTCACTCAAAATACTAAAATTAATGCTTTGGAAAATAATAGGTCTAAACTTGTATGTAATCATGAAAATGGTCTTAATGTAAGGCTGCGGAAAAGTGGAATATGATGAAAAGTGAAATAAAAGGTTGGTAAAAGAATGGCATTTTGGCGACCCAACAAGTAAAAAAAAGTGTTTCATAGAAAACATATTTTATATTAAATATTTATTAAAATATTCATGTACATCATCATTTAGTAGTTTTAGCTGCCCTCTTCTTCTTAGCTCTATAGTTCCTAATCATTTCATCAATATCTACATCTTCATTCTCTGGGTGCTCTTCAAAATATGATTGTGATTGTGTCCTCTCACGCAGAGCATGCTAAGTCGTGTGATACTCATGGGGTAATGGAGGCCGCTGTGATGAGGCATCACCCACAAAAGAAAAAAATACAAAATTTAGATGGCCAGTTTTTAAATATCATTGAACTAGTTCGGTAATATTAATAAACCATCTGTAATGTCATTATTTACCTAGTGAATTGGTCGACACCATTGGAATGGGTTCCTCCACATGCTCCTCTTCAACTTTATGACCCTCAAGTACAACATTCTCTCTCATTGAGACCACAAAATTTATAAGGATAATCATAAATGTATAAGTAAACAAAAATAGAAGTACAAAATGTATAACTACGAAATTATTAAGTATATGATTAAAATACAGCCATATTACCATCATGTGCCAGCTCGGTCATAGCACCATCTTGGGGTTGCACCCCCGTGGAATATTGGGACTGCATGGCAGAACCATATTCTGGTTGCAAACTGCTATCAACACACTGCTCTCCAATACTAGTGCGTTCGTTGACAATGTTTCTTCCCTAATTAAAACAAAATTGTAAAACATTAAATTTATCAATGATATCAAACATGAATATATTATATTAATAATAAAGGTTAATGTGAATTGAATTTTATTTACCTTATCCTACAAAGTGATTCTTGGTAACTGCCCCAATATTTTTCGGTGTTCAACTACAACTTTATATCCGTACTTGTAACCAAAATGGAGGTCTTCCTTCATGGTTTCAATACCAAACTCGTCACCCTACATTACATAAGAGTATGCATTTTTAATTTTATTCGCTGTAATTACCGAAAATTTTTAAGGCGATACAAATAAGATACTTAGGTACTTACAATTCATGACTACAAATTCAAGTAGTCGCCTTGGCCTAGCCTATGTTGGCCACATTTGGAAATCCTTTCTTTTGTTTCCTTTGACGTGTCAGTCAAACTATCATCAAAAGTTTCAAGTATGTTAATATATACCACAATTTTATTTACATCTAAAAAAAATTGAAGGTATTGAATTGAAATTGTAATTTACCTTCTGGGACTAGAGGGTGTTTTTCCTTCATCTGTTAATTTCTTCTCTTTTGCGTCCTCAATGAGGGTATTCCATCCCCTCTCTGGAATCATCAGAGGATTCTCATGCCAATCATTTTGTTTCAAGTTATTCCTATATGTTTCTCGCATATATTTTAAATATTGGCCAGCTGCGGCGGTGGCCAAGGTCTTATTAAATGTGTCTACACCAAAAAGGCTTTCAAGATAATCCATCGATTCTTTTTTGAGGTTGGAATTCTAGGAATTCCACCTCTCCCGTATGGTGGGCCCAAAAATCAGCAACACCTTATTCTCTACGGACCTACAAAAATCATTATTCCCTACACGCAAAAATATTATATGATTATTAATTTAAAAATAATAGTTTAGATGATTTATATTTGTCTACATAGAGAACATGAAACAATTTAAATTTTAAAAATTACCTAGGACTTTAACTTGCTTTAATGGAAGCCCTTTCTCATTGACCATAAATGTACCCTTAAGGGTACATGTGTTGGTCACATGTTTTTCTTTAGAAAAATAAACCATATAGTTGCCCAAATCATCAGCCTCATCTCCATCACCACTTCCAGAGCCTACCTATGTGGTTTCTTCATCGGTGTGCGTGTCGTGGCTCCCACCTAATGGTGTGGAAGGTGGATATATGAATAGTTGCATCCTGGCAGCTTTACGAGGGCCTGCAT
>SNQJ01S0004012.1:191737-240018 GCA_010110895.2 Picea sitchensis | reverse complement strand
TTGTATCTCCCAATTTTTGGACCTTCTGGGTATGAAACTTTATCTTATGTATTTCTCTGATATGTATTCTCTTCAATTCCACAGGTCTGATCAAAATTGGATGTGCTAAGTGGAATTTATGATAACTTCCCCACAACTTGCTGATTTTTGGGCTTTCCAGGAGATCTCACTTGTATAGTGTGCCCCACACAAAATAATTGATATAAAATTCTAAAACTCACACCCACAATACTAAAGACTGTCCACGATCCAATGCAACCAGTCCCACACAATTTGGATACTCTAGGAAGAAGTTATGATTGTTTTACCTGGAACACCTTCTTGAGACTAGCCAATAGGACTAGTTAGATACCCTATCTTACACAGAGTGTATCTACAAATTTAAGATGACCCAGAATCTGAAATTTTAACCACAGATAAATTACTAATTTCTGTAAATGGCCTCTGGAGTTCAAGGTCTGAAACGTTACAGAAATTGTTTTATAGAGAAAATTATTCAAAGACTCATTTCAGGATGATTCCAGAACCCTATCTTGTACATGCTATATCTCCGAAAGTATAAGGCCTCAGGAGATACATTTTAAACCCAACGTACCTTGATCCGTAGTCTAAATACCCTCCAAGCCGTTCCTTCTGAAACGCTGTAGAAAAAAAGTTATAGCAAAAATTACACGATGTCTCATATGTAGCAGCGAAACCCCAAGACCTTGAGCTCTGATACCATATGTTAAGAACCAAACATCAATATAGCATAGAAAATCCCCAGGAAAAGTACTCAATGCCTTGAAAAAGAGATAATTTCAGATAATAAGCCTCTTCGAGGGGGAAACCTCCTTTTACCCCACTTAAATGTTCAAGTACAAGATGATTCAAAAATGAAAATGTCTCCTTGGTATATATAGGAGACTAGGAGGTATAATTACAGCCTTCAATGGCCTATAGCCGACATAAATAAAATAACATTACTAATCTAATATGCCCCAATTAAGGGGTAATATGGGTAATATTAGGGCTTAACAAGGTGAAGAACATCCAAAAACTCTATATAAAATAAAGCATTTTTCATTTTGTTAATGTAAAGAGTTAAAGTCAAGATTTCTTAATTGATCTTATGACATAAAAATAAAACCACTTGAAATTATAAGTTGGTCACCTTATGTATTTCGTAGAGCCTTGTCACTAACTTATTTGATTCTTTCCGACCTCGGGGAATTTGATATTTTTTCCTATGGTAAAATCATGGGAATTAGGAAGTTCATGCAAATCCATTTTACATTTGAGAAAATCATCATCAAAATGGAAACATAGGCTACATATTCAACAAAATAAATGATAATTCAGTTATGTAAACAAATAAAATGTTATATCCACATAAATAAAAGATGCACATTAGGTCTTGGGGCCAGTCACGGGGCAGTGTAAGAGGGAGGGAACAGAGCCCATGACCTCCCTTGTTCAAGCCGACTCCAGCTATGGGGCTGTGATCTTCCACAACCATACCTACATCCACATATCTATCTACAACAAGGGCCACACAATCAGATCCGTGAGGAGGCCGAAACTCAGAGCCATTGGCTCAAATCTACCAAGATCCAAGCAAAAATTCTCTGTGGATGAAATTGCAGTGGTAATAGAGAAACCGCGTGAGGGGAGAGAGAGGCAGTGGGAAATTGAGCAGTGAGAAGGGGTCCCCTAGCCATGGATGTTGGTGGGATCCGTCCCACCTCTCCCTTTACCCGGAGATTGATGCCTTGGTGGCCAGGAAGCAAAGACGTAAGTGATACAGCGAAGTTAGATCAAAGCGGAATGCATTAGCGTGGTACCCTTTAAGAAGAAACTTGCGAGGTGGAGCGATCAATCCCTGGCCGGAACAAAGTGCTTGCTCCGGGGCAATTTATCGGACATGGCCCCTCTCCCAAATCCATTGGGTGCGGAGTGGAAGACAGCTCATATCGAGAAGGGATAAAGAGTCACTTAAGTAGGAAAGGTTACTGTGTTAAGTATTTGAAAACCACAGAGAGAAAACCTCATCTTGAAATGACCCATGGCCCCTATTGGGACCCGGGGGCTATATCTGTGACAAATGGACCCACGATTCGATCTAGCTCGGGCCCCGTGCCATCTGCTGTTCCATTGTGGGTTCGCCTACCACATCTTCCTTTGCACAGCTGGAACCAAAAATCACTGCATGCAAACGACAACAAGCTCGGAAGGTACATTGACCAAGCACCAAGGAAAGATCAATACTCATGCACACGGATCCTGCGTGGAGGTGGATCTTGAAGTGGGATTACCAGAGGAAATAAAACTTACAGCGGCAGATTGGACACATATCCAAGAGCTAGACTATGAACAATTCCCCGGCTAAATGCAGCCTTGTATGGATACTTAATACGCCATTAAGAACGCGCAAAAAAGAATGCAGAGGAGGGTGAGAATGCAAAAACAAACCAGTGGTTCACAGTTCAGAAAACAGTGACAATAAGATCTAGAAACAAAGGAACAATGAAGAGTGACAATCATGGGCAATTGGAACAAGAGCAACCTGACGGGGACCCCAATCCCATGCCACAATCAGCAACGCAAGCAGAAAAACTCAATAAGGAAACAGAAGAACCATATATAATTATGGAAAGCAGGGTACACGCAAAATCCCCCCCAAAAAGAAAATACATTGGGGAACAAGGGAAAACGGCAGGAATCATGGATGCAGCCCCCCTCACCTTCATATGAAGACATAGCTAGAAAGAAAATGATGGAACCAGTAAGATCCTCTGAGGATGAGATATTAGAAAGACCAGCCGAAAGAGCAGGAAGGAAGTCTAAGTAAAAGAAGCTAGGGAGGAAGAGGCGAGAAAGACAAAAGACCAAAGGAAGCCAACCCACAATATAAATGTCAATCGACAGAAATACAGGGATAAGGTCTCTAAAAGGAGGAGGCCCATTCACCCCCAATAGTAAGTAATGCAAATCGTCTCTTGGAACTGGGAGTGCGAGGCTTCAGCGAAAGTAGGCGATTAAGGATCTGATGAAAATGGAACCAACAAACATTCTCATGCTCCAAGAGACAAAATGAGAGGGAAGCCCGCTACAGAGATCAGCAAAACAAAATGGCAGAAAAACATAGGGAAAGCAATCAACGCAAGGGGATCCTCCGGATAACACTATGGAAGGAGATGGGATTCGACCTAGATCAACTCCTTCCAACCTCAACGTGGAGCTACGAACTGAAGCATACAGTAAGGAAGTTAACCATTGCATTATTCAATCTTTATGTACCAACTACGGACTACGAAGAAGATTTATTGGAAAACTTTAATTGGTATTTAGAACTAATCTCCCAGACAATACCAATCATTCTTTGGAGATCTCACCCTAGTAATGAATGGAAAAGAAAGAGGAGGAAAAGGATCAGCAAGGACCAACAAATTCATGTAGTAGAAGATATGATACAGCGGTGGGACCTAATGGATTTTAAACCTCACAAAGGGCTCTACACCTGGACCAATATGGGGCGAGGAGGGAACACATTACGCGGGCCCCGGGCGGTTCTTGGTTCAAAGCACTTTGCTACTAGAAAGGAAGCTAATCTCCACACCCATCCTTCCCAAGCCCTTGGACCACAAACCCATTCTGCTTTCACTAAAGGATGAAGAAATTTTAGGCCCAAACCCATTCAAATTCAACCCTTTGTGGAAAGAAAATAGTGATTTCTATGAGACAGTCCGAATGGCATGTGCCACCACAGTAATTGGGTCTCCAGCATGCAGGAATAAAAACTCAAATAACCAAAACAACCCTCAAGGAATGGAGTAAAAGACAGGAAAGTAATCCCAACACCCAAAGAAAAGAGCTAGTACAGCAATTGGGAATGTTACAGAATGAAATGGAAATAAAAGATATCGCCAATACAGATCTGGAAAAGGAACAAACAATCCAAAGTAAAACTTACCATTCCTTCAGGATCGAAGAAGAATATTGGAGATTTAAATCCCGCTACTTATGGTTGGAATCCGAGGATAGAAACACATCTTACTTCCACCACCAATTCAAAGCCCAACTCTCCAGGAACCTCATCTCTGAGATTACAACCAATGATAGGAAGATTTGCAAAGGAATAGATCAAATAAAGGTTGTTGTTGCCTCTCATTTCCACCATCTTTACAACAAATAGAATGATGATAATGAAGAAGGTATTAAGGAATTCCTCAAGAACATCCGGCTCTGGCAGTTACAAAGACAACACAGCAGGTTTTAGGCAAACCAACGAAGAAGAAATCTTCAAAATCATCTGGTCCATGGCTCCTGACAAAGCTCCAGGGCCAGGCGGGTTCACTATTCATTTTTATAGGATATGTTGGAATATAATCAAATCAGATATCCTTCAGGAATGATAAAAGGATTCTGAGCAAAGGCGGGAGGTGCCACCCCAACTCCAACATTCATAAACAATCCCGAAAGAAACAAACCCACGCCTCCTTTGAGTAGATTCGGGCCAATATCCCTTTGCAAGCATACCTCTTATAAGATAATTTCAGAAACTCCTTACCAAGCGAGAATTGCAAACCCTTCTTGGAGCAAACTCATTTGATTCACTTAAGGGAGGACGATCAAAGGAGACATATCACGGACAATGTGATCCCTGGATTCGAGGAGCTATGCATTCCAACAAACTTCGAGGAAAAGGAGACATGTTGATCCAAGTTTAGACATGGCTTGCGCGCCTTCGACAAATTAAAGAGATGACCTTTTCTATATCAAGTACTACTCTCATTTGGATTTGAGCAAGAGTTTGTAAACCTGATACAAGCATGCACCCACAACCCATGGATGCCTGCTTTGAGTAAGCGGGAGGCCATGAGTTCTTAAAATCTTCAGGGGTTGAGGCAAGACACCCTCTCTCCCCTTTTACGTAAATTTTAATGGCCCGAGGATTCACTTTCGGCCAGGCTGGAGTAGAAGGTTATTAGAATTTTGTCAGACACAGGGAATTACGAAGGACCTCAAACCTATTAATCACTCTTTGTTTGCAGATGATTCTCTTATGCTAGGAGTAGCCTCAAACAGAGTAGCTTCTACATTTAAGAGCATACTTCAGAACTATTGCAATTTGTCAGGAGCCTTGATAAGCGAAGGAAAAGTGCTGTCTATAGTTGGAATGCAACAGAACATGAATCCAAAGGATTGCCAGCACCTTGGGGTTCATAGGGTATGCAGATTGGGAAAATATATAGTACCTTGGGCTGCCATTAATTTTGGGCACCAATAAAGTCAACTTGTGGGAAGGAGTCCTAACAAAATTAAAGGGAAAATTGATGCATGGGGAGGACATTGGCTCACACATGGAGGAAAATTAACATTGATAAAGGCAACTCTCTCCTCACTACCGATCTACCAAACAGCTTATCTCCTGGCACCCAAATCAATTTATGGGCAAATCAATAAGTTCTGAGAGAGAGATTTCAACAAGCTTCTGAGAGATTTCCTATGGCATGGTGGCAAAGGGAATCAACACAAGGATTCCATTGGTCAGATGGGAAGCTCATGAAAGTACGCCCATAAGAAGAGGCGGAGACTCTAGATTAGAATCGACTCTTTCTGGTAACATTGTATGGTTGCAAAATCCTGTGGAAGATGCAAAATGAGCCTTCTCATCTTGTAAGTAAAACGCTCCTGCACAAAGACATTCCCAACGCTCAATTCAGAAATTTACAAAATGTTGTCCACAGGAAAAGCACACAGCTATGGCACTATGCCTCAAAGGGACGCAAATATTCACCCAGGATCTGTATCGAGTTCTTGGAAATGGCAGACGGACTTGCATATGGACAGATCGGGTTATGGGGAGGCCGTCCCTTGCCTCTAACGCCAGCCTGAACGAAATTCATTTTTTTCTTGTTCAGAGAGGAATACATAGGATCAATGATATCTCAAAATGGAATGAGGACGACTCTTGGTCAGACTGGCACTTCGACAATATTCCAAATCGTCTCCTTCAACGGTAGGAAAGCGGCTCAATGAGGCTTTCAGAACCCATTTGCTCTAGTGCATGAATGAAAAGACAAGAATGGGGTTAGGGGCCACAGGGAGTTATTCTGACCAAAGGTTATGCTACGCTTCAATGCCAGAAAGACAGACCATCTCCAGCAAAAATTTGGAAGGATGTTTGGGACTCTACAATGCTCCCCAAGGTTAATTTTTTCTTATGGACTCTAATGCACAAAAAGGTCCTGGCTGGTGAAAACTTAATGAAAAGAAATGCTCCTTGAGGGCCCTCACTGGATAGTACTCTGTAGAAGCAATGGAAACATTTGACCATTTGTTTGTAGGCTGTCAATTTGCAAACAAAGTCTGGTCCCTTACCCTCCATGGTCTCAATGTTCTTGTCCCCTCGAACATCTACGGTTGATCTTTTCACAAACTGGAAGGACCGCTATCCCTTGCTCTCAATGAAAACACTATGGGTCGGAATCTGGATCTCCATCCCTAAGATATGTGTCTTTGGAAACTATGGATTTGGGAAAGCTTGAGAAAATCTTTATGACATATGGACCCCCAACATGGTAGCGGTGAAAACAAAAGGACTCTCTTAGAGCTGGCAGGATCTCAAGCCCACAAAGCGGATATCATTTGAGGGAAGAAAAGAATTGGCTCGATAACCCTATGCTCACTTCTAGGACCCAAAGTGAAAAATCCTATTAGAAACAAAATGGAGGCTAAGAGACAATAATGACACTTTCCAAAGATGGTGGTAGAAGCAAGGAATAACTACAACTTTCTTTGATGGAGCCTCCAAGAACTGAAAACAGCGGGAGTTGGAGGAATCATTTACTCCAATGAAGGGACAACGCTAGAAACCAGGTTGGGGACTTGGACAACAGAACTAATAGCCAAAGGAAAATATTAGGTCAATAAAGAGAATGTACTGAATGCATGAGACAAGGAGGCCATGGAATCTACAATATTTAGGAGACTCAGAAATCGATCAAAATGATACATTCGGAGGAACGGTTCAATCTTTGGATTAAATAAGAACACCTGCAAGACTAAGACCACACTCTCAGGGACTTCACCTCTTCCTTGCTACCATATACTTAGGGGTAAACAAAGTAACCCTATGCTCACTTCTAGGACCCAAAGTATTGAAAAACCCTATTCCGAAACAAAATGGAGGCTAAGAGACAATAATGACACTTTCCAAAGATGGTGGCAGAAGCAAGGAATAACTACAACTTTCTTTGATGGCGCATCCAAGGGCAACCCTGGCAGAGCGGGAGTTGGAGGAATCATTTACTCCAATGAAGGGACAACGCTAGAAACCTTCAGTTGGGGACTTGGACAACGAACTAATAACCAAGAAGAAATATTGAGTCTAATAAAAGTGTGCTAGATAGCCAAGGCAAGAGGCCATCGGAATCTACAAGTGTTCGGAGACTCCGAAATCCTGATCAAAATGATACATTCGGGAGGACAGTTCAATGATGCTGGATTAAATAAGAACCTGCAAAGACTAAGACACACTCTCCAGGACTTCACCTCCTTCCACTGCTACCATATACTTAGGGAATTAAACAAAGAAGCAGATGCTTTAGCCAATAAAGGTTGCCTCCTAGCCCAAGGAGATCTATGCATAAATGACGGAGATCCAATAAAAATCTGTATCCCATGAAAAGGACAACAACGTGTAAAAACAGTAGATGGCTGTGCTAGAACATTTGCTGAAACATAGTGCTAGAACAGATGTTGAAACATAGTGCTGGAACATATGCTGAAACAATACTGTAATGCTGAAACACAGTGCTGGAACAGATGCTGAAACACAGTGCTGGAACAGATGTTGAAACACAGTGCTGGAACAGATGCTGAAACACAATGCTGGAACAGATGCTGAAACACAGTGTTGGAACAGATGCTGAAACACAGTGCTGGAACATATGCTGAAACAGTGCTGTAATACTGAAACACAGTGCTGGAACAGATGCTGAAACACAGTGCTGGAACAGATGCTGAAACACAGTGCTGGAACAGATGCTGAAACACAGTGCTGGATCAGATGCTGAAACACAACGCTGGAACATATGCCGAAACAGTGCTGTAATGCTGAAACACAGTGTTGGAACATATGCTGAAACAACGCTGGAACATATGCTGAAACACCGCTGTAACAAATGCTGAAATAGTGCTGAGACATATGCTGAAACAGTGCTGAGTCTTATGCTGAAACAGTGACTGGAGTTTCGGCTCTTAAATTTAATCCAGTTCTTTTAGAAGTCGTTCCGTTCACTAGCCTATAGCTATAGAAGTAGAATGGCCCAGGAAGCCAGACCCGAAGAAATTCGAGGCCATTTTGTAATCAGATCTGTGGTTAGTCCACCCCATTAATATAATCTATAACCGTTTCTGTTAAAAAAAAAAAAATGCACATTAAATGCAATTCAAAAATTGTTGTTCGTTTACCTGTTCTGAGACTGCTTTTGATTTACCAAGATCAACTTGCCACATTAAAGTAAAATTAGAACCGTGATCATTATCATGAGAAATAAATTCAAATGTATGAGAAATCCTCCCTCTTTATTGACATCCAAGGAGGAATATTATTGTTGATAACAAAAATAGGCCACACTGAGTAAACAAACCAAAGTTGTCCAAATGGATTAACACCGTAAAGAACATAATGAAAATCATAAAATATAAGAGTCATTTCTTACATGTTGGGTAAATTAGTATATGTACTTCCTCCATAATAGAAACATCTATATCTATTCGATTCAAATTGTAATCAATCAATAACTCTTCCCCTGTAGATATTGATTTTATTGCACATACGAATACATGGTTTCCTTCACACCCCTGAAATATGCAATTGGGTCGCTTATTTGTGGTCGCAGGTCATGTATTGTTTATAAACCTTGCAATATTCCCCGTTTCTTTTGGCCTTTCGTCAATATAGATAGTTTCTCCTTTATTTTGATCATTGTCTTTTAGTTGTATATAATTTGCAGCCAAGCCATATCTTCGCATAATTTTTATATATTGGACTATTCGTATCTAATATTTGTAGATATAATAGGGTCCAACGTACTCCATCAATTCAGTTAATCCATCATAACATACCTTTATGCCATCCACGGAAAATAGCCCCAAACCATGTAATGATGATGGAGCAATCCGATATATCCTTTCATTTACACAAAAATCAGTGTTTATTTCAAGAAGATCCTTGGGTACCCATCGTTTCACTATGTGTTTGTAGCTAAAGGGCACCTCGATGTCATCTATGCTCTCATTATCATAATAACATGATCCCCCTTTCACAAGAAAAAATTCCATGCATCTATGGAATTTTCTTATGATCTTCTCACCTCTAGTTGATCTTCGCCTATTAGACCTACTAGATGTCTCACTTTCCTCTATTCTACCTGAAATTCCCGCACTCAATGAATATATATATGAAAAATAATAATTTCTTGTACGTCCTATAACACCATTAATGACAGAAACAATTAGTTAATCAAGATGTAACACTAGTTCATTACTAGTATCATGTTGGTATCACAATAATCTCATAATGATTACCATAGTGTTACTGTTTCACAATTGTATTATGCTCTATTACTATTGGTATACTATTTGGGAATTATTGGGGCATGTTTTGAGTCAAATGACACATGCCAACAAGTGGCGGTAATAGGACATGATGCTAGTTGGAATACCCTGGAACTAATTCCATTAGACACAGACTCAATACTAAGGCCAACTAAAGAGAACAAACAACATATTCTAATTAATCTAGGAGTCAAGCATGAAAACAAACCAACTTTGTACTACGACTAGACCATATTTATTTGAAATTCTTCATGTAACATATTTCATTGACTTATTGTGATCTTAGTCTCTCTTGGAAGTACTTTCATTGACAACGCCAATGCTCTTTTATCCTTTAGTCGACCGACCTACTTTAGTGGATTCATAATGAAGATGGAAGAGGGTGATTCAATCCCAAGCAACTTATTGAAATTGAAAAGGCATCCATGGTTAGTTGTTAATAATTTCTATAGATGTAGATAAGACAAGATAATGTTATTAATGTCCAACAAATGACCACAAAAGTAGGTCAATAGGAATAAAATATTCATCCAATGTGAATACAATGTGGGAGTGTAGAAGAAAGTCCTAGATAATGTTGAAAGCTAGAAAGAGAAAGAAAATCCACCTAAGGACTTAGAATCTAGATGTCCAAGAAGAAACCTAGTTGCCTTTTCAATAAGATGCACCAAGAAAAAATGCCTTATCTAAAGAGGATTGAACAAAAGAGTACATACAACCAATTTAAAGCTAAACTCTTAGGATAAATAAAAACTCTATCTGTCAAAATTCCAATCCTTTAAGGTATCAAAGATGTGCCCATATATAGAAAAATGATCAAGGAACCATGCATCAAGAGACCTAGAATGACGAAAAGAGATCCACCCACAATTAATGTTGTAGGGTAGATTGTTGATCTCATGATGTGAGGGAATATTTTCACTCCCAAATACTCTATATCCTATGGAAATGGATCTAAATGTTGTTCAATGAGATCTTGTAAATATCATCTCCATAATTGATATTGATTTGTGAATGGAAGGAGAAAGGTAGGTTTTGTGGATTGAATAATTTATGTTTTGAATTGAAGGTTAATATTGCATTGGATTGCGATGACCCATATATAGATAGTAAAGCCCCTATTTATTCTAATCTAGTCATCCTTATAGTATATGTCTACATAAACATGTACTTAATCCAAAATACCTTGATATATTTAGGGGTCACAATCAATGTAATGACAAGGAGACAATCCTCAATTAAATTTGAGAGAATTATTCAGATGCACACCCACTGTACTTTGGTTGATAGACATGTCTATTTTCATCCTTGAAGGAATATTATAAGATGTGATAATCTCAATAGGCTCCCAAGAATATCTAGTATATTTTATCATGTTGTAACCCAAGGATAAACTCATTAATGTAAATCCCATCATCATTGGAAGGCCATGGTTAGCTACAATAGATACTTACATTGGTTATGGAATATGGGACATGCAAATTTCTTAAGGATTGTCCCAAAAGAGACTCTCTCTCTCTATCCTCCTACTAAACATTTTATTGAAACTAAAATACCATTGTGGGTAGGACAAGTGGATGATGAAGAAGTATTTGGAACTAGTATCTAGTCTATTATCACTCTTGACAATGCTTTATCATTGAAAGAAATACATAAGGACACATTCCTTTCAAAGTGTATGAAAAATTTGTATCCCAACACTATACAAATTAAGGAATACCTTGACAAAGAGGATGTACATACCAACCAAACACATAAAACAAATTATGCATGATGGAAAGACTTATCCCTTAATTATTCTACGAAAAAAATATTATCCATATAGTCCTTATATAGTGGAATCATTTCCTTTTTAGTGGATTTATTAAGTTCCCTATAGTCCATGCAAATTGTCTAGTTACTCTTTCCTTGGGAACAATAATAAAAGGTAAAACCCATTCACTATCTAATATAGGGTATATAAAACCTACATATAAAATTTTCTATAATTTATATTTAACTATGTCTTTAAGTGTAACATTCATTCTCCTTTGTGGCTTCTGATTGGCAGGGAATCGTACTTGATGTAGATGTGATTTTTGAAAATGTTTGGATGGATTCCATACATGTCACTATAGTCCTAGGAAAAGGTATAACTATGATTTTTAGATATGCCTAACAACTATTGTTATCGATTAGAAGTTAATTTGTTGTTCATTTTCAACACTTTGGTGGGAAACATTTCTACTATTTTAACCAATTAATTATTCCACATTCGTTGCTATCATCCCTAATATTTTTGAAGACCAATTATGAAACACTTTAGATATTTTCACATAAATAGATGTAGACCCTAAAATTTAGATAAAAAAAGAAAAATAAGAGTGTTGATAAGGTCCTTAACCCCCAAGGAACTAGTACTAAAAATAAAAGAAGGAAAATTGAGAGAATATAACAATGGGAGAAAGATACTTATTTTTCAAAAACATGGGACATAATTAAGCACATTACTACCACATTGCTAGAAATAAGAGTATCATCATCCCATATAAACCATGATACTTATAAACAAGTGAGTACATTAGTAGGATCAAGAAACTTAGAGAAAGGACAAAGACCGATATAGACAAACAAACACATATTCCTTCACTGGGACCTACACCAAATATACCAAGTATGAAAGAAACTCAAGAAAATACTGGAATGGAAGTTGTTGACATAAGCACATGGGTTTTATTGGAACATATCAAGTAAACATAGGTAGAAATCATTAAATGGAAGGCTATAGTAGAATCTAAGAGGTGATAAGTTATACCCTTGGAGAAACATGAACAATTAGTCTCTTCCCTAGAAGAAAGGTCTTAAATTTTAAGGACATTTGGACACAATTAAAAGTTGAGGAAATGAAAACTTAAATTTGAGAGAAAATATGGAAGAAAAAATGGAATAAACTAAAGATAAAATTGAGAAGATAATGATTTTGGATACAAAATCAGGAAAGTAGATCTATAGAATCCCATACATACAAGGAGGAGGAACTTAGCATGACCTTGTAGGTGAGGGTTGATATAACTAATCTGAAATATGTGTTTAGAAGACATCCTTAAATAGTTTTAGATGTGGAACTGGTCCTGGTTTTAAAGGAAATGCAACAGGAGGCCATAGTTCAATATTAAAGGACCACAAGAGATTTAGAGGATACAATGTTACAAATGTCCCAAACCAAGTGGGAAGAATTGATCCCTACATTTAAGAGAGAAAAAACAAAAAGAGAACTAACATCACTCCACTAACTTAGTCTATGAAATTGGATATGCATAAGCATTGTTCTATCAAGCTATAACACTAATTAGTAAAATGGTTCTACTTCATTACTAGTATCATGTTGGTATCACAGTAAGCTCATAATGACTACCATAGTGTTACTCTTTCACACTTGTATTATCTAGCACACATTTATTAATCTAGGAGTCAAGCATGCAAACAAACCTTCTCACAAAGAAGCACTAGTTGGTGATGGAATCCAACATCGCAGGATTGATGTGTGAAGGGGATGATTTTTGACATGTGGAAAAGTTACATTGACAACTTGCTTAACGAATTAATGCCCTGGTGTAGGTTAACTCACTGAGTAGTGGGCAACCCTCAAAGGATTCCAAGTGAGTCTAGCCAAAGTCGATCTTAGGTACAACACCACCTTCCCTGTGTTTTCACCTTGGGTAGGAAGCCTAAAAGATTATGGATTCTATGGTACCACCTACTATACAAAAGTAGAGGGGAGATAGTCGGCAATCAACACCAAGACCAACAAAGCAGGGTTGATTACTCTGTTATCCCCAATGCGACCTTGTGCTCGACTCTTGTGTTAGAAGGGCTTCCCAAAGTTAGTGATATAGCAACCGGATTTCACTCCCAAACTCAAAGATTTATGTTTTCTTAGCAGCTTTGGAAAGTTATTATCACAATCTTATTCCAAATATCTACACCTAATCTAAGATGGGTTTGAATAGCCCTAGAAAATTTCCTAGATAAATTTTAATTAGCACTTGATTTTAGGTTGTTGTTACTCAAAGGAGTGGTCGTGAAACTGATGGCGTTTCGACTTGACTCTTTAAACCATGCAAGAGGAAAATGAAATGCAAGAATTTCAACTTCGATGAAAACCAACTATGGGAAGGAGAAAGAAGTTTCAAGAAAATAAATAATTTCTTGATTGATTACTATGTGTGCACTGCTAATGAAAAAAATTATGAGCTAATTACACAGATAAATGGAAGCAAAATGACCCAAATTAAAAAAAAATAGCATGCAAATGTCATAGTTTACTTAGTACACCTATACAACATTGAATCAAATGTCATAATTTCTAGCATAGTAAACTTTTATGATTATAGAGATCAACATACACATCTTAAATACTCATAAGGATCATGGGGGATTCACCTTGTTAACCAATATTCCTTAAATTTGTCAACCATTAAAAGCAACATCCCTTAAATTTGTCCCTTAAATTTGTCAACCATATCCATTAAATTTGACAATATCCCTTAAATTTGTCAACCATTAAAAAAGTGGTCAATTCCAATGAATGAAGGAGATAAACTTGTCATGTGGGTCAAATCCTTTATCCATAGTTTCACTATTTCCTGCTTGTGAACCATATTAACTGAAAGATTCAAATCACACAAAACCATAAAATCACTTAATATCAAGCATATGTCACATTCATATTTAGATTAAGTAATATCACATTTTATTATATAAGAATGAATCATAGTATCCACATCGGTCATCAAAAGTGATAATATTTTCCAGGAAGGTCTTGGCTTATGAGGAAAAATGTATCAAATTTGGACACAATGTGGGCCATGGAAAGTGACAAATTGAAGGCCCATCACTACCCCAATTGGAGGTATTTCACCATAGTTGCACTATTTATTTATTTTGAACCATATTAACTTAAATACACATCTTAAATACTCATAAGGATCACGGGGGCTTCACCTTGTTGACCAATATCTTATCATGTTCATTCATAAAGGTTTTTTTTTTAATTATGAACCTTAGGAGGTGGATATGGTTTTGCATTAAGATGTTTTCCTCACTAAAGACAAATCTCAAGGCCCTGACCATGATCATAATAGGGAAACAATATCCTTATGATGGAAATTAAACCTTCTAGGCATCATGTGTTGTGAACAAGGCCTCCAACCATGGTACATGCACATGAGACTTGGGGAAAAGAAAGATTTTTTAATCATGGAGACTATTGGATTACTAAGAGGGGGGGTGAATCAGTAATAAAGAAATCTAATCCATAAAATGCAAGTGTTATATCAATGTAGCATTATCATCCAATAGTTGCAGAGTAAAGAAACAATGAACAAATGATAAATCATACACATACACAGTACACTAGTGTTTTTACGTGGAAACCCAAAGCGGGAGAAAACCATAGAATGATTTTTCTTATATGTATTAAAGAATTACATTCATTGGAAGCACCAACTTCCTTTGTTTTCTAGCTACAACTGGAAGGAGGCTCCAACCCCCTTGTTTCTCAGGCTACAA
Organism: Picea sitchensis; assembly: GCA_010110895.2. Classification (NCBI taxonomy): domain Eukaryota; kingdom Viridiplantae; phylum Streptophyta; class Pinopsida; order Pinales; family Pinaceae; genus Picea; species Picea sitchensis. Next base: position 224,862 of record SNQJ01S0004012.1, on the reverse strand, counting down.
CTTGATGGAATTGCCAACTCCACAATTCTATGGCAACAACCAGAAGGAGGCTACAACCCCCTATGTTCTCCGGCTACAACTGGAAGGTGGCTAAAACCACCTGTCCTTGCCATGTCCAACTGCCCTAACGTAGAAGTAGAATGATGGAACCACTGTCACACTATCACTCTGAGATATACCACTGTAACAACATGTACCACTAACCTACAACCAACCAACCTGTAACAACCTGTACCACTAACCTGCAACCAACCAACCTGTAACAACCTATACCAATCAACTTGTACCATAAACAAGTGCATCAACCATGCACCAACCTGTACCTCAACCTGTAACATCAACGAGTGCATCAACCATGCACCAAATATGTACCAATCATGCATTAAATACACATAAACTATTACTCATCAAGATGTACCAACATCATCAACTATACACCTCATGTATGTGCCAACACATCAACTACTTGTCTCAACCTTGTACCCGACATGTACCTCAACCAAAAACCCTCATCAATTTCATCATCCAAATCTGATTTGTAACTTTGTAATAGACCTGGTATATATGATCACATACTTGCAAAACTTCCTTAACTTTAACAACAAGAGACTAACATTTTAATCAAACTTTACTTTAGTCTCACATGACTAATTTTGGATTAGTCAACAAACCTAACTTGCAATAATCATAACTATGTACCTGTAATGAATAAATATCTAAAAATAGTACACAATTTTCTTCAATGTCTTTTATGCAATTCCTTGAGGTTTCACTACTTGGATCCTCTCAGAAAAGGAATTATAGAAAAAATGGCATACCTTCTTGAATTCTGGATTATTCTAGAGAGCGAACTTGTAGAGCATGCCCCGCATGATTTTTTTTTGTATGGATATGAAAATTGTAAAAAGAATACTACAGACTGTACTCTAACCAATACATTTAGTATTACTGAATTTGGATATGTTATGAAGAAGTTATGACATTTTTAACCGAAACACTTGTTTTAGACTAGTTTCAAGACTAGCCACAAACCATAGTTTCCACAGCGTGTAACTCAAAAAATACAACGACCCACAAGATGAAATTTGTATCACAACTACTTGTATATGTTTCCTCAACGACCTCCCAATTTCATGGTATGAATCATTCTATAAAAAAAATTATTGTGAAAATGGTGAGATGACCTGTAAATAACATACCTTAGAAAGCATCATCAAAATAATTTATCCTCCCTTGAATTTCAGTCTTCTTTACTTCACCTTCCCTTTGAAATTCAACTTAGATATCTTTTGGTTACCTTAGTCACTTGTATATATTCAATATGCTCAAGCGTAATTAAAAATGAGAGACCCTTGCCTCTTATTTATATTTTCATGTAGCTTCCTCAAGAGGTTACCTTCTAACCATATTAACCCACTTTCTTTATTTTAGGGCTAACCCACTTGTAACCACTTGTCGACTTAGAAATTTCTCCATTAACTTTATTATTTAAATAATTTCTTTTGTATCCACTTTGACTTATAATACACTCATCACTTCACTTTATGATTTAAATTACCTTCTAACCATCTTAACCCACTTTCCTTATTTTAGGGCTAATCCACTTCTAACCACTTGTCCACTTAGTAATTTCTCCATTAACTTTATTATTTAAATAATTTATTTTGTATCCACGTTGACTTAAATTACANCTTTATGATTTAAATTACCTTCTAACCATCTTAACCCACTTTCCTTATTTTAGGGCTAATCCACTTCTAACCACTTGTCCACTTAGTAATTTCTCCATTAACTTTATTATTTAAATAATTTATTTTGTATCCACTTTGACTTATAGTATACTCATAGCTTCACTTTATTATTTAAATAATTTCTTCTTTGCAACCACTTTGACTACTTTGACCTTTTGGGGCTTCTAGATGACTCATGAGGGTTCTCCAACTTCACATGGCCATAACTCTCTAATTGTGAGGAGTTATGTGACGTTCCACATACCACCGGAAATGGCATGACATGTAATATCCATATAGAATAGTATTACCTGAAAATATATCAAAACTCATACCATTATCCATCAAACAAACTTAGGTCCATTACCCAAACTGTTGTGCAACCAGAATTCGCTACCAGGCTTTCTTCAAGGGTTGAAATCAATGAAAACCAACCCAAATAATCAATAGTCTCCCCCTTTGGCATTGATGGAAACACTTTGATGCAATACTGAAGTCATGTCACTCATGCTCCCCCTGGAACCATGCCTTTGTGCTCTGCATTTGATAAATCTCTCCCCCTTTATCATCAATGGAAATTGTATCTTTCCATTTGGGGCTTCTCCCCCTAACTGAACTGTCCTTGGGGACACTCCCCCTTACTGAACTCTTCTTGAAAATGATCTCCCAACCCGAACTATCCTCTCTATGGTGCTTCCTCATGTAAATCTAAGGCATATAAGATAAGAATTAAAAAACATTCATTTCAGAGTAGAAATTACTCCAATTCTCTGGTGAAGATACTCAAAGGATTCCCATGGAAGCAGTTTTGTAAAGATGTTTGCCACTTGTTCTTTTGTTCCCACATACTCAACTCTGATGTTCTTCTCTGCAACCTATTCCTATAGAAAGTGATACTTGATTGGAATGTGCTTCGTCTTGGAGTGCATCACCGGGTTTTTTGAGATACTGATGGCACTTGTATTATCACAATAGATTAGAATGGGCTCATCATACTCAACCTGTATATATATCAGAGTTTGTTTCATCCATAGAACCTGTGTACAACATGATATTCTTGCAATATACTCTACTTCAGATGTAGATAAGGATACTGATGATTGTTTCTTGCTTAGCCATGATACTAAACACTCACCCAAGTAGAACGTTTATCCACTGGTGCTTCGTCGGTCATCAATGCAACCTGTCCAATCTACATCTATGTAGGCAATAAGTGATAGATACTTTCCTTTTGGATACCATAATCCAAACTCTTTTGTTTTTTTGAGATATCTAAAAATCCTCTTCACTGCTAATACATGTGATTCCTTTGGTGTTGCTTGAAATTGTGCCACCTATCCAACTACCCACATTACATCTAGTCTGGATGTTGTCACATATAGTAAGCTACTAATCATTGACCTATATTTCCTCTAGTCTGTAGACTTTGAATCATCATATTTTCTCAACTTGAAACTGGTTTTCATAGAAGTGATAATTTCTTTTCAATCTTCCATTCTGAACCTCTTTAGCATTTCTCTAATATACTTAGTTTGAGAAATAAAAATTCCTTGGTTTCTTTGACGTATATGAAGATCCAGAAAGAAGGATAGTTCTCCAAGTAATGACATTTCAAATTCATTATGCATATCCTTTGCAAATTTATGGCTTAACCTATCATCAATACTTCCAAAAATAATATCATCAACATAAACTTCAATTAATAAAATACTATCTTGAGTTACCTTGATGTCGAGGTTGTTGTCTGCACTTCCTTTTCTGGACCCTGCCTATTGTAGATATTTATCCAATCTAGAGTACCATGCTCTAAGAGCCTTTTTTAGATCATACAAGGCCTTCTTCAATTTACACACATAACCTGCATTCTCTGACAACTGAAATCCTTCTAGTTGTTCGATGTAGACTTCTTCTTCAAGTTACCCATTTAGAAAAGTTGATTCCACGTCCATATGATACACTTTAATATTTTTGGAGCTTGCATAAGATAAAAGAAATTGAATTTCTTCCATTCTGGCAGCTGGGGAAAATTTCTCTTTAAAGTCGATTCCTTAAACCTGTACATATCCTTTACATACCAATTTGGCTTTGTTCCTTGTAACCTGTTTGTCTTCATTCAATTTATTTCTCAATAACCACTTTGTGCCAATCACATTCTTATTCTTTGGTCTTGGAACCAATTCCGAAGTGTCATTCTTCTCTATTTGATCCAATTCTTCATCCATGGCCTTATTCCAGAATTCATCCTTGTTGGTCTCTTCAAAACTGTTTGGTTCAATTGTAGATGAGAGTGTTAGATGCATTTGTTCTGGAGAACGCATTCTTCTTATAGTCTCAACTCCTGCATCTTTGTTTCTGATAATTTGATCTAATAGATGATTCTTCTATAGTCGTTTACTAGGTGTCTTTTGAGGCACTTGCTGAACTTGCTCTTCTACTTCTGTCTAATCCTCTTCATCTTCCCCCTTCTACTTCTTCTTCATCTTCTGCTTCTTCTTCATAAAGTTGTTCCATTGATTCATTTTCTTCTTCCTTTAATTCTTTTCCACCTGTTTCATCAATTGTTACATTGATGCTTTCCACAACTTTGTTCAACCTCTGATTGTAACACTTGTATGCTTTTCTTGTATGTAAGTAACCAACAAGTACTCCTTTGTCCACATGAGAGTCAAACTTTCCCATTCTAACATATTCTCTTTTGATGTAGCATTTGCTTCCAAATACTCTTAAGTGCTTCACATTTGTTGGTCTTCCTTTCCATAGCTCGTAGGGATTTTTTTCAGTGTTGTTTCTAAGCATTACTTTGTTTTGAATGTGAACTTTTGTATGCACTGCATGTGTCCAAAAAATATCTGTCAATTTGGAATCCATTAGCATTGTTCGAGCCATTACCTGTACTTTCTTGTTCTTTCTTTCAACAACTCCATTCTGTTGAGGTGTCCTAGCAACGAAGAATTGCATTTTTATTCCATGTCTATTGCAGTAGTCCATAAATTCCTTTGAAGCGAACTCTCCTCCATTATCATATCTCAAACATTTTATTTTTGAATCCATTTAATTTTCAACCATTTCCTTATAGACCTTGAAGTTTTCAAAATCTTCTGACTTATTTCTGATAAAGAAAACTGCACTCATTCTTGTATAATCATCAACTAATAACATAAAGTATGTCTCACCTTTTAAACCCTTTATTGTAGTTGGTCCAACTAGATCAGTATGCACAATTTCCAATTGTCTTGTAGTTGAGTATTCCTTTAACTTGAAACCGGTCTTTGTTTTGTTTCCTTGTTGACAATGTTTGCATAAAGTGTTGGTTGGATTTGTGATCTGGGGTATTTCTCTAAAAAATTCCTTTCCGCTGACTTTGACAAGGTTTTCAAAGTGTATGTGACCCATTCTTCTGTGCCATATATATCCTTCATCTTCCTTTCCTAGACAACACTTTTCATTTCCAATTTCACTTAGTACATATATGTTTCTTGAAGTTCTTACAAATGTCGCAATCAATTTTCCTGAAGCTTGTTTTCTTATCTCGCACTTATGTGAATTGAAAGTAATTTTATGACCTTGTTCACACATTTGACTTACACTTAGAATATTATGTGTCATATATTCTACTAGTAGAACATTTTCTTCCTTGGTATTCTTATTTCCAATTCTGATTGTGCCTTTTCCAATGATTTTAACTGAATCATCATTTCCGGAGACTGATCCATTTCTTTCCTTTATTAATGTAAGAAGCCTATATTTGTCACCTTTCATGTGTTTTGAACAACCACTATCAACATACCAACCACGTTTCTTCTGCTTATCTTGTAGAGTGAGTGTGCATTATTCATTTCTATACTGATTCTACTTTCTTATCCATGTCCTCTTCTGAGTTTCCTGTCTGTGACTATTGTTTTTATGTTGTTGTTCTCTAGGAGGGACTGTCATTCTGCAATATTTGGCCATGTGTCCAAAGTTGTTACACTTGTATCATTCCACTTCAGTGCTCAATGATTCAAACCTGTTGTAACTTCTTCTCTGTGTTTCACTAGGCCTTCTTGGATAACCCTTTTGTGTATGACTTTCAAAGTTGTTTATGTTTCTACTGTTAGCTTTGCAATTCATAGATTTATTTCCAAAATTATTGCATGCATAACATAAACCAAAAAAAATAGTTTGATACCTGAGAGTTGAAGATATTCTGAAAGGAGTTACTCTTATGAATCCTTCTTCTTCCTGACACATATCTATTTATGTTGGTCGTTTATTATGAAATCTGAATCTTCTTGGTGGAGGAGTGTCCCTATAATCTTCCTTGTAGGTATTCCTATCCCCTTTGATTTTTTCTGCATAGATTTTTGGATATGTTTCTTGTTCTGTTGTTTTGGAGCTTGATCCCTTTTATGTTTGATTGTATCCAAGTCCGAACTTGTCATGATCTGGATTTTGAATGTTGATAATGTCATCCAAAACTTTTGAGCTGTTCTGCATATTTTTCTTTTGAATATCCTTTCTTAATGTGACAATCTCTACTTCCAAATTTCCAATGATCCCGTCTCTTTCTTCTAGCTGTTCTTTGAGTGCTTCTTCAATTCTTTTATCTTCTTCTCTTTGAACCTTCAAATTTGTGATCATTTGTTCTAGTTTCTGAGTGTCTTCTTTCTTGTCTAGTTCTTCTTGTAGCTTCTTGTTTTTCTTGTTTTCTCTTCTTATAACTTCTATGACACACAACAATTCTTCTCGGTAGTCAACTTCTGCCTCTTCATATTCTTATTCGATGTATTATTTATCAGAGTCTTATACTACCATGAATAGAACTCTTTCTGTCTCACTGTCACTAACTTCATCTTCATCTGATGAGGAGATGTCTTCTTTGGTGCATGATATTTTCTTGAAATCTTTCTTTGTGGTTATTTTTCCTTTATATATTTGTTTTTTATTTGAGTAATATTCATCATTCATCTTATTTTTCTTATGAGGACATTTGTTAGAAAAATGACCAATACCATCACAATTAAAACAAATCAATGGAAACTTACCTTTATATCTGTCATTGGTTCCCTTGTTCAATCTTCTGACAAAGTTGGCCATTTCTTCATCATCTTCCGATATGTCATTGTTGCTGCTATGTTCTTTTTATTTTATATTTCCCTTTTGCTTTGGACTTTTGGATGCTTTGAAAGCCGCTTATTTTACATTTGGATTTTCTTATTCAGTTCTCATTTCATATGATGTGAAGATTCCATGTAGTTCGTCCATGCTTATTGAGTCTATATCTGCTCTTTCTTCTAGTGCTGATATCTTAGGATCAAATCTCATAGGACGAGATCTTAGTACCTTTTGAACAATTACATATTCTTTAATTTCTTCTCCCAAGAATATGATTGCATTTACCGTGTCATCAACTCGTAAGAAGTAAGCTGCAATATTCTCATCTTCCTTTATCTTTAGTTTCTCAAACTGACCTCTATAAGTTTGAATCTTTGTTGGTTTGAATTTTTAATCTCCTTCATAAATATTTTAAAGCTTGTCCCATATATCTTTAGTATATTTACAATGTATAACTTTGGTGTATACTGATTCATAAAGATCATTCATAAGTGCATTTGTGGATTTGGAATTATTTTTCCCTAGTTTTATTGCTCTTTCATTTGTCTGCGTAACTGGTGGTTCTTTGTATCCATCTACAACTTATTTCCAAATTTCAAATCCTCGTTCCTGTATATATGCTTTCATCCTTCTTCTCCAAAGTGCATACTTATGTCCATCAAACTGTGTTATTCCATTTTTATACATGTTGTTTCTCTCCATGATCTACCTTTCAGTGGTTAAACTGATTTCTGAAGGAACCTCGCTTTGATACCAATTGTTGGATTACTGAGAGGGGGTTGAATCAATAATAGAGCAATCTAATCCATAAAATTCAAGTGCTATATCAATGTAGCATTATCATCCAATAGTTTTAGAGTAAATAAACAATGAACAAATGAGAAATCATACACATACACAATACACCAGTGTTTTTACATGGAAACCCAAAGCGGGAGAAAACCACATAATTCTTTTTCTTATATGTTTTTAAGAATTACATTCATTGGAAGCACCAAATTTCTTTGTTTTCTAGCTGCAACTGGAAAGAGGCTCCAACCCCCTAGTTTCTCAGGCTACAACCTGAGGGAAGCTCCAACTCCCAAATTCTCTGGCTACAACCAGAAGGAGGCTACAACACCCTATGTTCTCCGACTACAACCGGAAGGTGCATACAACTAGCTGTCCTTGCCCCATCCAACCATATTGATGTAGAAGTAGAATGATGGAACCACTGTCAGACTATCACTGTGGGATATACCACTGTAACAAACCTATACCACTGACCTGCAACCAACCAACCTGTAACAACCTGTAATCAACTTGTACCATAAACAAGTGCATCAACCATGCACCAACCTATACCTCAACCTGTACCATCAATGAGTGCATTAACTATGCACCAAATATGTACCAATCATGCATTAATACACATAAACTATGACTCATTGATCCGGGGCAGGATCTTTTATGATTATGGTTGAGTTTTAAACTTGCATGAATAATTTAACCATTTGAGAATTTAACGAAAGAATGAGGAAAGAAGAGGATTATATCAGTCAAATACACATATGCAGATAATTAACGAAAGAATGAGAGGAAAGAAGAGGATTATATCAGCCAAATACACATATGCAGATATGAAAACAATAAAGAACAAAGAAACCATAAGAATCCAGGTTGATAACGAGTTCGGCACAAGTTTGCCTACGCCTCCTGCCTTTTCCCGGTGGGGAAGGCTTTTATTTCTGCTCAAGTGCTCAAAATTACATCTCATCAATGCACAAAGGTTACAAGACTGATTCGGTCTTGTTCTCCTGCATCTCAAGAACCCAATGAAAGAAACCATATGCAACTGATACCTGAAGTCTTTAAACGATCCCACAACGCTTTCCACTTTGGCATACAATTCAACAACCGGGATTTGCTTGGTTTTCCAACAAAGATAACTCTACAACTGCTGGAATCCCATTGGCCTTAATGTGCCTCGGTTTATATAGGAATGGAGTTGGTTTCATATCCCCAACTCCCTCCAAGAATCTGGCCTCCAAAAGCCCAATATCCCCCAAAAATTGAGAGATCAGCTTAAAATGGGCATAATTAATTAATAAAACAACTCTGTTATAACCAAAAAACCCACTTTGTAAAAGAATTTGGCCTTAGCCCCAGCGCGGCCCTCTTATCCCGGTCAGAGGAAAGGACATGTGGCTGCTACGGCGCTGGCCCTTTATTCTTTCGGCGCTAACCCCTTAAGTTTCTATTGAGACAGGGTATAGGGCCACGTGTTTCACGCGCTGGCCCATGCACCTGGCTCCACTCCCGATTCCTTGGCTGATCCATGTGGCCACGGTTCAAACGGTAACACAATTCCCGCGCTTGTTGGTTAAGGTTCCCGCGTTTTCGTTGGAAGGTCCGCGCCCACGGTCCAATGAAATGGTCATATGTATATATGTCGGTATCGGGCTAAGCCCTCGCCCTTTTCCCCGCCGCTCGAACTTCAAACTATTTTTAAATAAACTTTGCCGCTATCAAAACAACAAGCAACGCCCCCAGCCAGCTGGCGGCTGGCCCAATAAATACGAGTACTTTGCACACCGGAGGTCGCTGTTCACCCCCGGCGACATGCCCAACTATATTTACATTGAACCAATCAACAATCCTTTCGGGTGCCACGCCGCAGCTCCGCGAGTGGGGCCAAGTGTGGGTAATCTTTAAAATCAACCAAACGCACACGTATCGCCTTCCGGATGGGTCTATACGCAGCCGCCACGCCAATCTGCCTGGGCCACTCGCCAGACGCTTTAATGCCGATTCGCTATTTACGCCATCAACTAATCAAATGCCACGCCATCGTGACGGGTTACTACCGCCATCGCCGACATCAGCGTACAATGCGGTCACCCTCTGCGGAGTGGTGATATGTGTCACTTTTATTGGCCCAATCGGTGACTTCTAAAACGCCGAATCCGGGTCACACGTCACTCTTTTTCGTACGCCACGGTCATCATCCGGCGCGTTTACCGTTGTCATCATCCCATACGCTTAATGGTCGGTTCCCCGTACCGCCACGCCAATGTGACGGAATTCGCCATCGATCAGCACGCCTGCCACGTGTCATCAGATGGACGTGCCACGTGTCCCCGCCTGGCCACAAGATCAATTTTTTTACCCGCTTTGACTTTTCTGACGTAACGCGATATCTTCTCCATACGGACTCCGCTTTGACATAAAAATTATACCACCGGAATCAGAAAGACGCAGACGGACGCACGGCAATGTGCTCAAGGTAACCGAGCACCTTCATTTTGAGCATTTTTCAAGCCCTATCGCGATTCTGGATCTCGCCGTGATCACACCTCCCCATAACAAGACCTTTTGGTCCCCAAAAGGTTATCGACCACTCAACAAGATCGGGATATGCCACCTAGATTGTCCTCTCGCCTTCTCGAATCATCCGTAATCGCCCTTTCATCAAGATCACCGTAATACAAATGATAACTACCGAAGTACATTGTTAGTCATTGCAACTGCTACATTTTCACTCAGCCACTACCATCCATATAATGTAACATTGCTAATGATACATCGTGAAACGACGCAAATGAACCGGAGCATATGTTTGAAGTATTTGCACGACATAAGTCTATCTTGAAGCAATTTATGATTAATTCTCCATTCAATAATCATGTCCTGTTCTTGCTTAAGATCTATAACTTCACTTGAAAACAATTAATGGTTTGTCGCTGACTTGTACTGCCTTTGTTAACTGTTCCATTGTTTAAAGTTTATTACTTTCTTTTAACATGATGAGCATGCACTATGTAGTCACGACCTTCTTTAGTAAACTGATAATGATTCTTAGTTCTGTAGAAGACTGCCATCATACAAGTAGGGACTACCTAAGACGATGCCACATTCTTTAACAACACTACATCACAAATGACTTCTATCCACATACTTATCTCAAATTGCAAATTTGGATCAGGTATCTGTTTTGTTACATGCATCCATGTCGCATACTATCCATTTAAGTGTAAGGTTTGTGATGTGGTTGTGTTATTAATCCCAACTTTAACCAACTTTCTCGAGATTAGATGATTGAGATCCATCACGATTAGTGTGCTTATCTTAGTGTGTCGCATTATTACTCTTACATGAAATAACGTGCTTCTACAATCACTTTACCAAATTTACCTGTGATACCAACCAAAGTCATCTTAGACTCATCACCTGAACCATCCCAAATCGATAGGCTTTGATGTCGCTGGTAGCTGTCGCTTGCTTCCCTTTCTTTCTTTGAACCACTTTTGGTCTCTTCTCTGATGCAACTGCCACCATTTGTCCTCATCATGTCCCTCTTTCTTGCAATGCTTGCAAGAGGGTTTCTCTCCCTTCTTGACACGGTGTTTGCACTCTTTCCATTACCATATCTTTTCCTCTTATCATCTTTCTTTGAAAGATTCCATTCTGACACACCTGCTTTCCCGCTTCAATATATGTAGCTTGAACAAACCTCATCAAGGTTAGTGGGTCCAAACATGAAAAACAAGTTGTTTCTAATATGCGTGCAATCCACCTATATACTTCATAAGTGCTTCTTGTGTTTGCAAAGGAATACCAACATTAATGCCATTTTCTTAAATCCATCAGTATACTCTTGCACAGATTGTCCTTTTCTTAGCTTTAAAGATTGCCATTCAATGAGTGCTTTTTCTTTATATAAACTCAAAGGATAAAACTGCTTTTCCTAAGTGGGTAAATAAAATTCTTCCATGATGGAAATACTTTACCCACATTTTGAGTGCCTTTTTGCAGCTTGATTTGCCACAAGATAAGAGTCAGACTGCAAGTCTCTTCAAAGATGCCAACTTCGCTTGTGGCCTCATCTTTTGATTTGTTGAACACTACAAGATACCTCCATCCGGCTCGGGATCCAGCTTATCAAGCTTCTCTCATGATTCACTTCACCATCATATATGGGCAATTCAAACTTTTACATCAAGTTTCAACAATGGCATTTTCATGTTTATTCTTATAAAAATATTTTTCTTTCTCATTAGATTTTGAACTTGAACTTGAAGAAGAAGGAGAAGAGGTGTTGATGGAGGTGAAGGGAGGAATGTGAGGATGGTCCTCCTCTTCACTTTTTCATTTAGAAGTATTACCCAAAACCGTTCGTGTCCGCTCCAGTAATCTTCATACAAAACTGCCACCATCTCCGACATAGCATGGAATGCTTTCTTTCTCCGAAATCTTTATCTTCTTGAGACATCTCTTCATCCGATGCCATCTTCTTTTGAAAGAAGCTCTCTTCATCAATCCACCACGGAGCCTTTGCATCAAGCTCGCCTTCACCACGCCGCAACTTTTCCCTGGCTATCATGCAACTCAAATCCAAAGATCAACTTAAGTGTTCGATACCAATTGATCCAAGGTGATCTTTTATGATTATGGCTGAGTTTTAAACTTGTGCATAAATAATTTATCCATTTGAGAATTTAAACGAAGAATGAGGAAAGAAGAGGATTATATCGCTCAAATACACATATGCATCTGAAAACACAAAGAACAAGAAAACCATAAGAACGTAGGTTGATAACGGAGTTCGCCAACTTTGCCTACTGCCTCTCTCATACAAGGCCTTTTTCCCGTGGGGAAGGCTTCTTTATTTCTGCTCAAGTGCTCAAAATTACATTCATCAATGCTCAGTTACAAGACTGATCTGTCTTGTTGTCCCAGATCTCAAAAACCTTAATGAAAGAAACGCAGACGCACCATGCTCCAAGCTCCTGGAACGCATCCGACAACCGCTTCAACTCAAGGGCTACCTCAAATAAACCGGGACTCTTTTATTGGCTTTCCAACAAGATAACTCGCGAAATCTCGATCGTCTCCATTGGCCTTAACAAGCCTAGTTTATATAGGAATGGAGTTGGTTTCATCCCTAACTTCCTCCAAGAATCTAGCCTCAAGAAAAGCCCAATATCCACCAAAAATGGAAGAAATCAGCTTTAAAAAGGCATAATTAATTAATAAACAACTCTGTTATAACCAAAAAACCCACTTTGTAAAATAATTTGCCTAGGCCTCAAAGGCAGGGCGACCCTTTATCCCGTCGATGAGGGCCATAGGCCAAGCTTCTTGCCGGGCCCCTTTATTCTGGCTAACCCCTTGCTCGGGTCATATTGGTGGCATACACGAGCCACGGCCGCTCCATGCAATCAGTTCTCCCTGCCTTGGCTGATCCATGTGGCCACGGTTCAAACGGTAACACAATTCCCGCGCTTGTTGGTTAAGGTTCCTGCGTTTTCGTTGGAAGGTCCGCGCCCACGGTCCAATGAAATGGTCATATGTATATAAATGCCACAAGCTCCTTTCGCTCGGAACTTCAAACTATTTTAAATAAACTTTTTGCCGTTTAATAAAACAAGCAACGCCCCCAGCGCTATGGCTAGCCCAATGTTACGAGTACTTTGCACACCGGGAGGTCGGTTCGGACTCATACATGCCCAACCATTACATTTTACATTGAACCACCAATCTAATCTCGGTGCCACGTGGCCCGTGGAGCGGGCCATGCGCGTTAATTCTAAAACTAACCAAAACGTACAGTCGGTTTCCGCTTCGTGCCACGTGTCGGCCTCTGATTGGCCCACGTGTGCCGCCACGTCAATCTGCCCAGTCACCTGCCGTACTGCCACGTCGATCTGCTACGTCAGCATCAACCAATCAAACTGTGCCACGTCATCGTATGGTTGCCACGTCACTGCTGACATCAGCGTGCCACGTGTCACCCTGTGAGTGGTGACACGTGTCACTTTTTTATTGGCCCAACTGTACCCTGAAAACGCCGAATCCGCCTGCCACGTGTCACCTTCCTGTGCTGCCACGTGTCATCATTCGGCGCTGCCACGTGTCATCATCCGGCGCTGCCACGTGTCGTGTTCTGGTACCGCCACGTCACTGTACAGAATCTTCCACATCATCACTGTACAGCCTGCCACGTGTCACTGTACGGACGTGCCACGTGTCCTGCCCAATCAACATCAATTTTTTTACCTATTTGACTTTTCGGACAGAACGCGATATCTTCTCCATACGGACTCCGTTTGACATAAAAATTATACCACTGGAATCAGGAAGACGAGACGGACGCAATGGCACAGGTTTCGTCGCAATCTGATCACTTTAATTTTTGAGCATTTTTCAAGCCCTATCAGGCTTCTGGATCTGTTTTCAGATCACATCAATATGTACCAACATCATCAACTATACACGTCATGTATGTACCAACTCATCAACTACTTGTCTCAACCATGTACCCGGCATGTACCTCAACCAAATACCCTCATCAATTTCATCATCCAAATATGATTTGTAAATCTTTAATAGACTTGGTGTATATGATCACATACCTGCAAACCTTCCTTAACTTTAAAAACAAGAGACTCGCATTTTCATCAAACTTTACTTTAGTCTCACATGACTAATTTTGGATTAGTCAACAACCCTAACTTGCAATAGTCATAACTATGTACCTGTAATGAATACATATATGAAAATAGTACACAATGTTCTTTAGTGTCTTTTATGCAATTCCTCTAGGTTTCACTACTTGGATCCTCTCAAAAAAGGAGTTATAGAAAAAATGACATACCTTATTGAATTCTAGCTTATTCTAGAGAGAGAACTTGTAGAGCGTTCCCCACACAGAATATTTGTTGTATGGATCTGAAAAATTGTACACAGAATACTAAAGACTGTACTCTAACCAATACATTTGGTCTTACCAAATTTGGATCTTTTATGAAGAAGTTATGATGTTTTTACCTGAAACACATGTTTTAGACTAGTTTCAGGACTAGCCACAAACCCTATTTTCCACGGAGTGTAACTCCAAAAATACAATGACCCACAAGTGGAAATTTGTATCACAACTACTTAGATATGTTTACTCAACGACTGCCCAATTTCACAGTCTGAATCATTCTAGAAACAAATTTATTTTGAAAATGGTGAGATAACCTGTAAATAACATACCTTAGAAAGCATCAACAAAAGAATTTATCCTCCCTTGAATTTCAGCCTTATTTACTTCAACTTCTCTCTAAAATTCGGCTTAGATATCCTTTGGTTACCTTAGTCACTTGTAGATATTCAATATTCTCAAGTGTAATTAAAAATGAGATACCCTTGCCTCTTATTTATACTTTCATGTAGCTTCCTCAAGAGGTTACCTTCTAACCATCTTAACCCACTTTCCTTATTTTAGGGATAACCTACTTCTAACCACTTGTCCACTTAGTAATTTATCCATTAAATTTATTATTTAAAGAATTTGTTTTGTATCCACTTTGACTTATATTACACTCATCACTTCACTTTATTATTTAAATTACCTTCTAACCATCTTAACCCATTTTCTTTATTTTAGGGATAACCAACTTCTAACCACTTGTCCACTTAGTAATTTCTCCATTAACTTTATTATTTAAATAATTTATTTTGTATCTACTTTGAATTATAGTACACTCATCACTTCACTTTATTATTTAAATAATTTCTTCTTTTCAACCACTTTGACTACTTTGACCTTTTTTGGCTTCTAGATGACTCATGAGGGTTCTCCAACTTCACATGGCCAAAAATCTCTAACATGAGGAGTTATGTGACATTCTACATACCACCAGAAATTGAATGACATGTACTATCCATCTAGAATAATATTACCTGAAAATATATCAAAACTCATACAATTATCCATCAAACAAACTTGGTTACATTACCCAAATTGTTGTTCTACCAGAATTCGCTACCGGACTTTCTTCAAGGGTTGACATCAATGAAAACCAACCCAATTAATCAACAGACAGAGTGCTTCAATGACATGGAATGTAGTTTGATAAAATATATCCCACAACTTGGATTTCTCAAGACTATTCTGGGCATCTTTATCAATAGATTGAAAGAATAATAAACAATATTGTTGGAGATATTACGCACCCACCTAGTTTCATATGTGGTGTGTTCTAAAGTTTTCTCTAGGTCTGTAGTGGCTCATGGTTAGATTGAATAACAATTTATTTTCCCTATACATAGTGTCTCTACTAGTGAACTACTTAAGAAATGGAGCACATGTCTCTTTCATAACTTCAAAAGTTGTGGATTGAATGTCTCTAAGTAAAACACAATGGAATGACATTGTTGTGTCAGAAAAATACCTATGCCATAATCATATGCATCATCTTCTATATCAAAAGGATGAACAACACATAGTAGTGTAAAGCATATGTGTAGTGCATATCTTCAACATCTTCACTTTTTCAAAAACTTCTTGTTGCACCTTGGTCTAGATGATGAAGCCTTGTTTCCTCAAATTCCCTCTTAAGATTTGGCTAAGTTGTCTAGTCAAGTGTGAGAATATTGGAATAAATAATCTATAAAAATTAACCAATACCCAAAAAATGAAGTTTTTTGATATTATTTAGCTCACGAATCATAAATGTGTGCATTATTATTTAGGAAATGTAGTGGGTATGTGTGGAATTATTTAGACCTCAATCTTCATAAATACCAATGACTTAGTCTTCCATAATGGACACTAAGTTTATTATGTCATCTAGGTAGGCCTAGTCACCCTCTTGGTTGTGTGCCCTTTATCATGCTCCAATTTATCTTCCATAGGTTCTTTCTTTGTAGATAACTTCATAAAATCATCATCAAGGAGAAGTTCCCTATTCCAGTCATTGATGAGATATTAGATGAAATGACGTTGTGTTCCTTATTAAGCTCAATAGAAAGTTATAATATCATCAAATTCTTGTTGCATAAGCTGTATAGTTCCATAAAGTTGCATAAGTTGCATAAGTAAGCTCAATATCAAGTTGTTTGTTGCATAAGTTGTTCGTTACATAAGTTGCATAGAGAACTTCATAAAATCACCATCAAGGAGAAGTTCCCTATTCCATTCATTGATGAGATATTAGATGAAATGTCATTGTGTTCCTTAGTAAGCTCAATATAAAGTTAGAATATCATCAAAGTCTTGTTGCATAAGTTGCATAGTTGCATATTAAAGTTGCATAAGTAATCTCAATATGAATTTGTTCGTTGCATAGTTGCATAGAGAACTTCATAAAATCACCATAAAGGCCATTCAAATTCATAAAATTATATTACTCATATAGTGACTCCACTAAGGAACAAATCCCTATTATTTTAAATGTAATGATTTATTTCTTGGTGGTGAGATAAGAAATGATGTTCAAGGCATTTAGAAGTCTCATTTGATGGCTCTAGAATGATTGCAAGCCCTATTTGATACATACATGAACCCAATACAATGATGAATCATGAGTAGGATGTCAAATCCTATGGTATAAGCTTCTTTATATTAAAAAGAGAAAAGAGGAACCCCATTGGGAATTTCATCTTAGGTTTATCAAATCATGAAAGTATATGCATGCATCATTCAAGCCAAAGATGCCAATGCATAGAATAGTGGCTAATATATGATGTATACAAGAATTTGTGGTGTCTACTAGGTAAGGGATTTTGTATTAGAGAAAGTAGGGGTAGTTTGGGTTTTTTAATTAAAAGTTCACTCTCATCTAGAATGTCCATCTGGATCAGAAGCCCTACATCCCCCTTCTACCATTGTTAGTGCATATGAATCCATAACCCAAGTTGTGGAGAAGAATAATCCCCCAATCCATAGGCTACACTAAATAACACAAATTTTTGACTTGGGTGCAAAATAGTTGTGCCAAAAAGATTAACCCCCATAGTTTTGTACTTATACAACATAAAACATTGTGGTTTTGGATCAACCATGATGTATAGTGAAACTACATTGAAAATTTCTCCATAGAATAATAATATATACAATGTAGTGATGTATATTGGGCCTAGGAATGATATTTGAAGGGGTATCACTTTGAGAAATAACAACTAGAACCAGAACAATTCCGATGATCTGTGATATATAATGTTTCTTATGATTCTTTCAGATTCCAATGTCTATAAGCCATTATTTGTATACATTCAATTTAGCATAGTAATCAAACTTGTCAATATTTCCTCATGTTATTAAATCCCCAAGGGATAGCTCCATAAACCTAAATAATCCCATGGATTAATTAGTGATTATGTGGGCAGGAAGGTATCATTCAACTGGATAATCCTAGTTCTAGTTCCTAGAAATCTCAACATTCCCGTGATCTACGATATATGATGCTTTTAGTGACTCTGTGAGATTCCAATTCCTGTAACCCATTACCTGTATACATTTAATTCAATGCATCAATAAAAATTGTCAATATTTCCTCATGTTCTTAAAACCTTGAGAGTTAGCTCCATAAACCTAAAGAATACCATGAAAATTAAACCAGTTGTAATATCCCTAGGCTGAACCCAGTTGTAAATGTAAATGAAAATGTACTTAAGCTAGTGAGATGTTTGATATCATTTTTGTATGCACCTTTCATGGTATAGTGCACACATTTACTGCGCAATAAAATGATGAAGTTGCACATTCCTGGTTACCATGCGCAACAACTTGAGTGCGGGCGATATTAAGGCCAGGGAGCCTTTTGTGTATATGCTATGTTTTATAGGTTGGTGAGCTAGTTATTATAAGCTAGGATGCTTATGTTTTGATTAGACCAGAGAGCCTAGATGTTAAATTCTAGTGTGCCTATTTTTGTATATGTCTCATAATTAATATAAAATACATCGCTGCACGCAGACTGACCACGATAAAAGAGATGGGGGGCTAAAATCCACTGGTTAAAGAAAGGGTAGCGATAAAAGTTAAGGAAAAGGGATAAGCTAGGGAGGTTAAGCCAAAAAGGAATATTATATTAATATTTCTTAAATCATAAAGTATGGAAAATTATTTTATCCTAAGTTCTAAAGTTGGGTACAAGTGGGCCAAAGTAGCTCCCAAGATGACAAGTGTCAAGTTGGGGACATGCATATATATTGTGGGGACTTAGTTCATTTTCCCATATTTTCCATCATTCCTTCCATCATTTAGTCATCTAGTCAATCATCCATGAGAATGCACACACCCATTAAGCTATCGTCCGTATCTTCATGACTGTACCTGAACTTGTATCCATAGAAATTTTGTGTTGGCGTATCTGGTTAGCTTGGGAGATGGATTGAAGAAGCGGGTTGTCAGGCCCGTGGGATATTGAAGATGCAGGTTGTCAGGACCGTGAGAAATTCCTCTCCGGGTGAGAGAATTGCTGGGAATTGATTTCCCGAAGGTGCTAAACTGTAGCTACAATGCTTTGAGACTTCCTGTCCGGCGTGTTGCTGAAGCCATAAAAGGAAGTGGGGCAGCTGAAGGACTGTTGAGAAGATAAGGGGCACACTTCTTGGGTGGGACATGCATGTGGGGAATGAGGGACTATAGGTTGTTAGTTTGAGTTGGCACCTGGGACGAAGTATTTCCCGTTGTCTATGAGCCTTTATCTTGGTTAGGAATCCCTTTACCCGGGTGGAGTTTAGTCCCAGCTCGGGGGTGACTCACTATTGAGAGTGATGAACAGTGTGGTCTAAGGATGGGATGTTCGTGGAAGGTCTGCACGCAGTTGGTGACATTCTTACCAAGAAGTGCCAATTGTGTGATAAATTTACATGATGTATTGTTATTTACATGCTTATTTTTATCGGTTATCTTATGTGTGTTTATAATTGTCCGTATATTAATGGGTATTTCCTGTATATGATGCATGTATACGTTTACTGTTATTTTAGTATGAATCCGTGCATTTACATATGTATTTGACTGTTTACGTTATATATATATATATATTTCCTCAAGAGTTCTGTGTGTATATATTTTAATTGCATGTAGTTCGAAAAATTTATGTGGCATATCTCAGTTGGATGTTGGGTATGTTACAATATGTTCCACAGAGAGAACGTAATATTTCTCTGGTGTAGCGTGGCCCGACATGGATGGTCGTGGACGTTACAAATTGGTATCAAAGCTTCAGTTTTCAACACCGAGCCTGAATGGGCCAAGAAATTTGAGTTGAAGCAAAATGTCATAGAGGATTTATTTTGAAGTGGCCAAATTTCAGTTTGTAGAGCATCCATGGTAAAAAGTAACAACAATTGGGTGGAATTGGGGAAAAGCACCAATTTCTGTTGTTAAATTCATGAGAAAATGGAGAAATTCAGCCAAGTGATGAGATTTTCTTGATTTAATATCTATTCTAGCAAATTCAGACTTGGAATTGGTTGAATTTGAAGTCATAGTGAAGCCATGGCAGATGGAGCGAGTTTAGTGGTTAAAATTCTCAATTCGCGAATTGATTTTGGATAAATTCGTTCTAGAAATGTCAACTTACAACAATTTGTTGTTGCATAGGTTGAACTAGTGTTATCGGGGTGAAATTGAACAAAATTCATGGTTGCATAATTTCGATGGTAAGTTGGGGAAAAAGTTAAGCCATAAGCCCCAATTTCTGTAGCGAAATTCACGAGGAATTGATGCGCATAAAAATGAATGTGCATAGGTGGGCACACTAAAAAAAATGCATGATGCGCAGTGAAAAGATTGTGATAGATAAAATTAGGCACTATGCAACAAGATATTGGCGTGCTGGTGTGCACGCTAAATTTTGGTGGTGCGCGGAAAAATGTTAGTGTGCGGGTGTGCGTGCTAAATTTTGGTGGCGCGTGGAAAAGTTTTAGTGTGCAGGTGTGCATGCTAAATATCAGCGTTGCGTAGAAAAATGTTGGTGTACAAGAGAGCATGCTAAATTTAGCATTGCGTGGTGTGCACACACATAATAATGATGCAAGTGTGTGCATAGTGTTGACAAAGTGCAGAGAAACTTTGTTGGTGCGCACACAATGTGGGTATATGTTGTCACGCGACAGTTTAGTTAGGGGTGTGCACAGAGTTTTGGTGCTTGGTGGAGACATAATAAAATCTAGCATCGTGCAATGCATAGAGTATAATGCATGTGGAATATCAGTGCATGACACAAAAACTATGCGCAACAGGTAATAGTGCAAGAACCAAAACTGTGCGCGGTGAATATTGGCGCGCGACACAAAAGTAGTGCGTGCAAGTTATTGACACGACATAAAAGTGATACACAGTGGTTTTAAAGTGTGTGAAGAATGATTTACCTTGTGTTGTTGTTATGCATGGTGAATATGGGTTTACAGGTTGAAATTTGTGCGCGCAAAGTTGTTTGAAGGGTGAACAACAACAAAAAACCAGTGATTTTCTGCGATTTTTTATATCATTTGAATGTCATATTTTTGCAACACGTTTTTGAGGCCCTTAAGAGTGTGTTTAGCAATGCAAAAATCACGAGAACAAATTGTGCCAAGTCACACTCTATCTCTGCAGCTCAAATAAAATATCCCATAGAGATCTTTCTAATGGTGTAAACCGTTCGTCAAACGGAGCTTCTATGAGAAAGTTACAGCACAAACAGTGGAGGGTAAGTTTTAGGACCCAACTAACTTCAAAGAGCCATAAATTTCTGCTCCAGAATCAAATTGAGGTGCAGGAGTAGTAAATAGAAATATATTGAGCCATAGAAGATAGTCCCAGAGTTCAATTAAATTTCTAGGCATGTTAAAAGAGTTTAATATGGAAAAGAAGGTACCTGTAGCATATCAGTTACAATATGGTATTTTGGCCTAGAACTTCAATCGACTGTAACTAGCAGCCTGTAACCCAGAAAGAGATGAAACTTGGAAAGAGTGTCCATGATATGTGTATGAGGAAACCCAATTGATATCCTATGAAAATTCCAAAGGAGTAGGTGCAAAAATGCATATTTACAGTGCAGAGTAGCGCCAAGTTGAAAAATGAACAGAAAACAATTAATTGACAACTTTCAAATAACCATAACTTTCTTCTCAAGACTCAGAATTGAGAATGGGAGTAGGTGTTGGAAAGGTGTTGGAAAGCGAAATCTAAATATCCACCCAAAAAATTGATCTGGGCATTAAAATTTCTAGGAAATCAGAAGAAAGAACTATGATATATATTATTAAACCAGAATGGTTCATATTTTCATGAAATTGTTGAAACAATTAGCTAGACAAAGTTTTGTTGGCTGCACATTTTGCAGAGTTAACAAAAACTAGATCTGATCAAGTTTTAGGGTCCTAACCTACACATAGGTAGAAAAATATATTTGAATGTAATAAAGGTCAATATTAATAAGGCCTTGCAATAAAATAGAATAAGTCGAATGTAAGAATACCTAATAGAAGCTTCTGATAGAAGCTTCTGCTTCTAGAAGGATCTTCCTTTAGATGCTTCTTTTGATAGACATATTTAGTATAAATAGGAGTTGAGGGTATGAGAACCCTAGCTTGAAGATTATTGTAATAGAGCTCTGCTCAACTGGAGGTTGCCCCCTCGAAGAGGCCCGTGAACATTGCTCTTAGAATCAAAGTGTTATTTTCTATTGTTATTCTTATATCATTTCAATGTTTTTGTGGTGATTATTCTAGTTATATTGCTGTTATTCTGCCATTTCTAGAATTTTATTTCTGTTCTGCATACTTTTTATATTTGGTATATTACAAGTGGTATCATAGTAGTTTCCTTGGCAAAAATTGTGGGTAATTTTTTTTTTCACGGTAGAGACGTATTCTGGCGTCTTTAAGCCACAGAGATATGTCGTTACGTGCATAAACCCGCAGTTGAGGGATTCATACATGAAGGAAATACAAGTGGTTCTTAAGAGCACATCTGTTGGCCACCCTTGTAACCCCTGTTGGTACCCCTTCGAGTGGTAGCACATCAGACAACACCTATGTACAGATCAACCTAGATTTCCTAAATCCCTCTTTAGATAAACTGATTAGCCGCCTGACTGCTATAGTGCCACCGAGAACAACACTCGAGAATATACTCTCTAGTACCTGGGTAGTCGGGTAGTACGACTAAGGGTACGATCTATCCTCCTTAGTTAGTGCCCTGAGATATTGGGCCGAGTACTATTGTTGGACCCCACACGTATATCAGAGAGCTATAGCACAGGGAAAACCCTTGTTTGTAGAACCCTTGAATACCTAACCCTTGGGGACAAAAACATAAACAAATTAAAACATACAAGATCTATTGCCGCGCAACTGTGTTCGGGTTGCCAAGTAAATACACATTTCTTTTTGGAAAAAATTTCACCATTATTTGAGACCTATTCCATTGGATTCATCTCTTTGCCCTTATCACATTCAAACATATCATTTTTTGGCAAAATTTTTGAACCCGCCCACCCCTTTTCAGTTCCCCCATCCTCATGGCCCATACCCGTAGCCAAGACTTGGAAGCTCACTTCATCACCTTGCAATMTAGTCTCATCGAGACCCAACAAGAAGTGAAAGAAATCAGTGCCAATGTTGCCGCCATAAATACAACCATGCAGTCCTCAATGGAGGAAAYCAAACAAGACCTCACCACCCAACTTGAATCTATCTTTTCGACACTCTACACCAAACTGCATATCCCTACAGATAACCCTTCCTCTTCCTCACCTCCACATACTGAAGGTGAACATTCCTCTCATTCCCATAACTTTTAGAACCATCACTTTCAACGTGACCTACGTCTTCCACTAGTGGATGTGACCAAATTTGATGGCTCGGACACCACTGGTTGGGTAACACAAATGGAACATTATTTCTCTTTATATGACATTACATATGACTTGGCCAAACTCCGGTATGGTGTTCTCCATCTAGAACAAGAACGTTGGCAATGGTGGAAATGGAGAACAACTTCTCGTTAAGGGTATGTTTCTTGGACACACTTTGTGGCAGATATTTATGAACGCTTTGACACTAACACCAACCAATTGGGCCATTTGACAAAGTTGAAACAATCAGGAATAGTGGAAGACTTTATAGCTGCCTTTGAGCACCTAGATTTTTGGACAAAGGGCATGTCTGATGCATTTTTCTGAGAATGTTTTATCAGTGGCCTTAAGGATGAGATTCGGGCCCATGTCCTCATGGCTCGGCCTCAGAGTTGGGTGGAGGCTACTAAAAGAGATAAATAAGCACAACAGGTTGTATCTTCTCAAAATCAAAAACCCTCCTTTATCCCTCGCCCTAAACCAATAAATCCCACTACTCCCTCCACTCCACTAAAGATCCAAAATTTGACCAGGGATGAAATGGATGAACACCAACTCAAAGGCCTTTGTTATAATTGTGATGTCAAATATTTCTCGGGCCACAAGTGTAAGGAACAAAATATTTTTATGGCCATCTCCGAGGATATTTCAGAAGAGGATGTTGAAACTCCCCTTGTGTCTGAGTCACCTGAAACCCCCGACATAACCCCTCCCTCAGACCCTCCCGAAGTAGAATTGGTCATTTCCCTCAATTCTCTCACTGGATTCTCCGCTCCCCAAACCCTCAAGCTAATTGGTTACATCAAGCATCAGAAAGTCATCATTCTGGTTGATAGTGGAAGCACCCATAATTTTATTCATTGCCGCATTGCCCAAGAAACTCATTTCTACATTCATGCCATCAATAATTTCCAAATCATGATTTCCTATGGTGGCTCTATGAAATGTGGAGGTCGTTGTGAAAATGTGCGTCTCCAAATTGGTGACTACCACCTGAAATCTCATATGTTTACTATCGACATGGGCGGTTGTGACATTGTGTTGGGTGCAGTCTGGCTAAGGACTTTGGGTCCCATTCTCATGGATTTTAAGGAATTAACCATGCAATTTGGCCAGGAGGGCCACCAATATAAGTTCCAAGGCATCACTGTCGGTTCACCTGAGATCATTAGTTCCCATCGCATGGAAAAGATGCTAAAAAAGGGTCATTATGGTGTTATTGCCCAACTCCATGCCATACAAGCAACATAAACACCCTCAGTTCCGCAAGACCTCAAAGTCATCCTTTCTAAACATCAAGTGGTGTTTTCCACTCCCTAGGGACTCCCTCCTTCATGTGGTGTTCATGATCATTCCATTCCCCTTGTACCTAGAAGCCTTCCTCTCAATATCATCCATATCGTCACCCCTTTTTCCAAAAAAATGGAATTGAGAAAATGATCCAGAAACTCCTTAATGTGGGTGTTATCCGCCCTAGTACGAGTCCCTACTCTTCTCCTGTGGTCATGGTCCTGAAGAAATAAGGTTCTTGGTGAATGTGTCCTGACTTCCGTGCCCTCAAAAAACTTACCATTAAAGACAAATTTCCCATTCCTATCATTGATGACCTTCTGGATGAACTGAGCGACACCCAATTATTTACTAAAATTGATCTTCGTTTGGGCTACCACCAGATACATATGAAAGAGGCAGACATTCCCAAGACTGCCTTTAAAACTCATGAGGGCCACTATGAGTTTTTGTTCATGCCCTTTGGCTTGTGTAATGCCCCCTCCACCTTCCAAAGACTCATGAATCATGTCTTCCATCGTTTTATTCGTCATTTTGTCTTAGTTTTATTTGATGATATACTCATATATAACAAGACCTGGACAAAACATCTTGCTCATGTGGATCGAGTTCTCCATCTACTCTCTCAGCACCAACTTTTCCTAAAACAGTCTAAATGTTCTTTTGGCACCTCAGAAGTAGAGTACTTGGGACATCTGGTTGGCAAGGACAATGTCAGAGTGGATCCTAAAAAGATTGAAGCTATGCAAGACTGGCCTCACCCAAAGACTCTCAAAATCTTGCATGGATTTCTGAGCTTAACAGGTTATTATCACAAGTTTGTTAATAATTATGGAAAGATTGCAACACCTCTCACTACTCTCCTAAAAAAGAACTCTTTCACTTGGACTCTAGCTGCTGCTCAAGCTTTTCAAACCTTGAATATGGCCATGTGCACCACTCCAGTCCTAGCCCTTCCTGATTTCACAAAGATCTTTGTCTTGGAATGTGATGCTTCAGGGAAAGGAATTGGTGCTGTCCTTATGCAAGAGGGTCGGCCTTGGCATTTACTAGCAAGAAACTATCTAAAAGAAATCTGAGAAAATCTATCTATGAAAATGAATTTTTGGCTATTCTGCATGTCGTTGATTTGTGGTGCCCTTATCTATTGGGTCAACGCTTCCAAATTAAGACAAACCATCAAAGCCTCAAGTATTTTATGGAACAACGCATTTCCTCCCCTGAGCAACAAAAATGGGTGACTAAGCTATTTGGATATGATTATGAGATCATTTACAAGAAAGGCAAAGAAAATGTGGTTGCGGATGCAATTTTTTGCAAATATGAAGATGAAGGATCCGTTTTTTCTCTTTCCTTCATTGAACTAGATTGGCTCCAAGCCATTCGCCAGGAATGACTACAAGATCTGAAAAGTTTGCAACTGATCCAAAAATTGCAGTCCAGTGCTCCAGCTCCCCTAGGGTACTCTTGGCTCCATGATGAGCTTCGATATAGAGGCCATTTGTATTTAAGTAAACAATCAAAGCTTAAATCCATGGTACTTTCTGAGCTTCATGCTACACCGACAGCAGGGCACTCCGGGTTCACCAAAACCTATGATAGGGTCAAATGTTCTTTTTTTTAGGATGGTATGAAACATGACATTCGTAATTTTCGCCGAATGTGATGTGTGTCAACGCAACAAGGGAGAATAGTTAAATCTCCAGGCACACTACAAGCGCTCCCGATTCCCCCTGCTATTTGGAAGGACATCTCTATGGATTTTATTAAAGGATTATCCAAATCGGGAAATAAATCAGTCATCATGGTGGTTGTTGATCACCTTTCTAAGTATTCTCATTTATGCGCTCTTCGACACCCGTTTACAACATCCACGCTAGCTCAAATTTTCAGGGATCAGGTCTTCAAGCTTCATGGCATGCCACACTCTATTGTTTCTGATCGTGACCCAACTTTCATAAGAAATTTGTGGCAATAACTATTCAAGATACAAGGCACCCAATTGCATCTCAGTACAACTTATCATCCCCAGACTGATGGTCAAACAGAAGTTTTCAACAAGTGTTTGGAAACATATTTGAGGTGTTTTACCTCGGAAAAGAAAAATCAGTGGGCTTAATGGTTACCCCTAGTTGAATGGTGGTACAACACTTCATACCATACAACTACACACATGACTCCTTTTGAAGTGGTATATGGATAGAAGCCACCTTCAGTTCTCTCATACTTACCTGGTGTCTCAAAGGTCCAAGCAGTTGACCAAACACTTACAGTTCAAGAGGCTATTCTCCATACCCTCAAAGAGAATTTGGTCATGGCACATAATCGCATGAAGCAACAAGAAGATCAAGGTCACTCTGAACGTGAATTTGAAGAAGGGGATCAAGTGTTTCTTCGAATGCAACCTTACAAGAAGAATTCCCTCAAGGATGATCATTGTCAGAAGCTAGCAACCAAATTTTATGGTCCTTATACAGTTCTCAAGCATGTGGGACAGGTGGCCTATCAGTTAGCTTTGCCCAGTCATTCGAAGCTACATCCTGTTTTTCATGTTTCCTGCTTAAAGAAGGTGATCATAAATAAGTGGCAAATTCAAGCCAACCTTCCCGAGTTAGCCAAAGAAGGATCCATTTGGCTACAACCAAAAGCTGTTTTGGACCAGTGTGAGCATCGCCTGCATCAGAGAACCATCAAGGAAAAGTTAATCCAGTGGAAATATACAACTCCAACAGATGCCACTTGGGAACCAACTACCATTCCGCACCAATTTCCACATCTCAAGCCTTGAGGACAAGGTTGTTTTTAAGGGGGGGGACATGTTAGGGTCCTAACTCGCACATAGGTAGAACAATATATTCAAGTGTAATAAAGGTCAATATTAATAAGGCATTGCAATAAAATAGAATAAGTCGAATGTAAGAAGACCTAATAGAAGCTTTTGCTTCTAGAAGGATCTTCCTCTAGATGCTTCTTTTGATAGACATATTTAGTATAAATGGGAGTCGAGGGTATGAGAACCCTAGCTTGGAGATTATTGTAATAGAGCTCTGCTCGACTGGAGGTTTAACCCTCGAAGAGGCCTATGAACATTGCTCTTAGAATCAAAGTGCTATTTTCTGTTGTTATTCTTATATCATTTCAGTGTTATTGTGGTGATTATTTTGGTTATATTGTTGTTATTCTGCCATTTCTAGCATTTTATTTCTATTCTGCAAACTTTTTATATCTGGTATATTACATCAAGATCAACATAGAGTCTAGAGGTATGGAAGAGGCACAGGGGACTTACAGTCAGGAGGATGATATTAGAGGGATTGATGTCCATTTGGGAATTGAAGGAACAAACTCCAATGGACATGGAGATGAAAGGAATGAAAACATGAATATGGCAGAGACCATTAAAATTTTGCAGAAGGATGTGCAAATCCATAAAGATGATAATGAAAGGATTATGAAAGCCAAGGAGTAGCAGGATGAATTCAATGTGAAGTTAATCCAGATCTTGAATCGAATAGAAAAGAAATTGGACAAGGAGAGTGACTCAAGCAAATATGGAAGTCACAGGCCTCCTGATGAGAAAGAAGAACCAGAAGTGTTAGCAGACATCACCACCACTCCCCGAGGCATTCCAATAAGAGATCACACAACAAATCGAGTCCATCCCCTGTCAGGAAGCATAAGGGGTCTGGGGTGGATGAGCTACGGGGAGAAATGAAAAAAATCAAACCTCCTACATTTGATGGTGAGCACAAGAAGGATGAAGATGCAAAGACATGGTTGTTGGGCATGAGAAAGTATTTTCAATTGCATAATTACTCTTCTCATGCAGAAATTAGAATTTATATCTATCAACTCAAGGGAAAGGAATCCATGTGGTCGGATCAACTTGTGTAGGTGAAACACATTAAAGAGAAAAGTGTTACTTGGAGGGAATTCAATAAGTATTTTGAGAAGAAATACTTGACTAAGAGATACTATGACAAGAAAATGAAAGAGTTCTTTGAACTCAAGCTTGAGAGTATGACAATAGATGAATATGAGAGAAGGTTTTTAGAACTGCTGAAGTATGTCTCTTTCATCAAGGGTGAGCCAGTTAAGATTCAAAGGTATTTGAGTGGATTGCCATCATTCATCAGTGACAAAATACCGTATGATGAACCAAAGACATTGGAGGAGACCATAAGGCGAGATAAATGCCTATATGATCAAAAAACATCAAGGCCAACTTTCCAAAAATCTTGGGAAGACAAAAATAAATTCAAGGTGGATCAGAGGAAGAAGGGATGTAAGCCACCATTATTCATAAATAATCCACAGGGACAACAAACTCCTAGAGATCCCAGAACGATTGAAATAGGGGGTCAAAGGCCAAGGCAACCACCGATTCAATGTTGGGGTTGTAAAGGAGATCACATGTTCAGATATTATCCTCACAGAGGTGAAAAAGGGAGGAATGTTTACAATGTACAACAAGTTGAAACAGTGGAGGACATGGGAAAAAATGTACCAAGGATTTATGCAGCCTTGGACAACAAGAAAGAAGAGTATCAATCACATATGATTGAAGTGGAAGGTATGATCAACAACCAAACCATTGCTATTTTAATTGATTCAGGATCTATTCATAGTTATATAGATCCTAATATGGTGGAAAATTTTCATTTTCCAAGAAGCAAGCATGGGAAATCTTGGTTGGTGCAATTGGTTACTGGAGCCAAAAGAAAAGTTAATGAGATGGTTAAGTCATGTCGTATGGACATGAATGGACTGAACACTAGGGAAGATTTGACCATCTTGCCTTTAGGTTCCTATGAGTGTCTAATTGGGATGGATTTGTTGGACCAACATCATGCCATCCTAGAATATCATAACAAGGCCTTTACTTGCTTGGATGAGGAAGGGACCCTAAGGAAGGTGCAGGGAATTCCCAGGGTAGTAACCATATGAGAAATTTAAGCATTATAGCTAAAGAAATGTTATAGAAAAGGGTGTCAAATATTTGCAACACATATGCAAGAGACACCTAAAGATAAGGTGGCAAATTTGGAAGATTATACAGTCTTGGAAAATTTTGAAGATGTGTTCAGGGAGGTACTAGGACTACCCCCAAAGAGAGATATTGATTTCTCTATAAATTTAATGCCTGGAGCAACTACAGTGTCAAATACTCCATACATAATGAGTACACCAGAGCTGAAGGAATTGAAAATGCAAATTGAAGAGCTTTTGAAGAAGGGGTATATACGCCCAAGTGTGTCACCTTGGGGTGCCCCAATATTGTTTGTGAAGAAGAAAGATGGAACATTGAGATTGTGCATTGATTTCAGACAGTTGAATAAAGTGATTGTTAAGAACAAGTATCCTCTACCAAGGATTGATGATATTTTTGATCAATTGAAGGATGAAAAGATCTTTTCAAAGATATATCTTAGGTCAGGATACCATCAAGTAAGAATAAAAGAGGAAGATATTAGCAAGACTGCCTTCAAGACAAGGTATGGTCATTATGAGTTCACAATGGTGCTATTTGGGTTGTCAAATTCACCAACTGTTTTCATGTGCTTAATGAATGGTGTTTTCCGAGAATATTTAGACAAGTTTGTCATTGTCTTTTTGGATGACATTCTTGTATATTCAAAGTCAGAGGAAGAGCATGAACATCATTTGAGGATGGTGTTGCAAGTATTAAGGGAGCATCAATTGTATGCCAAATTGAGAAAGTGCTCATTTTATCAAAAGAAAATTCATTATTTGGGGCATATCATTTCATAGGATGGGATAGCAGTGGATTCTAAGAAGATAGAAGCCATTAGAGAATAGTCAGTGCCAAATAATGTGACAGAGGTCAGATCATTCATGGGACTTGCAGGATACTGCAAGAGATTTATGGAAGGATTCTCAAAGATTGCACACCCAATCACTTCCTTACAAAAGAAGGGTGTGAAGTTTCAGTGGACATTGGATTGTGGAAGGAGTTTCCAACACTTGAAACAGTTATTAACAAGTGATCCAATACTAAGGATTAAAGACCCAAATGCAGACTTCATTGTATGCACTGATGCATGTAAATAAGGACTTGGTGGAGTCCTCACTCAAAATGGGTTTGTTATATGCTATGAATCAAGGGATTTGAAAGAGCATGAAGACACTATGCCACTCATGATTTGGAGTTGGAAGCCATAGTGCATGCCTTGAGGAAATGGAGACACTACCTCATGGGGAAAAGGTTTGAGCTAAGAAAATACCATAATGGTCTGAAATATTTATTTGATCAACCAACTTTAAATGCTAGGAAAAGCAGATGGTTAGAGTTTTTAAGTGAATATGACTTTGATATAAAGCATATCAAAGGGAAAGAGAACACAGTGGCTGATGCACTTAGCAGAAGAGTACATGAATTGCATGCTACAACCATTAGCATGTACCAATCATATTTAAAAGACAAAATTATAGAGGCCGCCAAATTGGATTTGCAATACAAGGAATTAGTGGCAAAATTACAACAAGGTATTTTGCAACAGAAAATTGAAGAATGCAAGCTTGATAATGATGAAATTCTCATGTACAGGGGAAGAATTTATGTACCAAATTCTCAGGAATTGAAAAATATGATATTAAGAGAAATCCATAATGTGCCTTATGCTGGGCACCCAGGATATCGAAAAACTATTGCAGCTGTCAAAAACCAATATTATTGGCCAGGAATGAAGAAAAGGTTGTCAATTTTATTGCCAGATGTTTGGAATGTCAAAAGGTAAAGGATGAGCATACACACCCAGATGGTTTGATATAGCCATTACCCTGTCCTGAGTGGAAATGGGAAGTTGTAACAATGGATTTCATCACCAAACTGCCCAGAAGAAACAAGCAACATGATTCTATCATGTTAGTGGTGGATAAACTTACTAAATCTTCCCATTTTGTTTTGGTTAAGCTCTCTCACAAGGAAGCCAACATTGTTGATGTTTATATGAAAGAAATTGCTTGATTACATGACATACCCAAGAAAATTGTGTCTGATAGAGATCCAAAATTTACCTCAAAATTTTGGAAGGGATTATTTAATGGATTTGGAACAAATTTGAATTTTAGTACAACTTATCATCCAGAATCAGATGGACAAATAGAGAGGGTGAATCAAGTGATTGAAGATATATTGAGGATGTATGTGATGGATAAACCATCAAAATGGGAAGACTACCTACACTTGGTAGAGTTTGATTATAACAATGGGTACCAAGCATCTCTAAAGATGAGCCCATTTGAGGCATTTTATGGTAGAAAGTGCAACACACCAGTAAGCTGGGATAACCCAGCAGACAGAGAAATGGTTGGGCCAGATTTTCTCAGGGAAATGGAGGAGAAAATGATAAAAATAAAACAAAATTTAAAGGTTGCCCAAGACAGACAGAAAAGATATGATGATAAAGGTATAACTCATAGGGAATTCAAACTGGGTGATCATGTATTCTTGAAAGTGAAATCCAATAGAAGTTCCCTGAAGTTGGGAACTTGTTCAAAGCTAACAACTCGCTATTGTGGGCTGTTTAAAATCCTAGAGAGGATTGGTCTAGTAGCTTATATGATTGCATTTCCTGCATCTATGTCTGCTCATAATGTATTCCATGTATCATTGCTAAAGAAATATATACCTGATGCTAATCATGTTATTGATTGGAATGCGATTCAGGTGGAGCAAGAAGGTGCTTTCCAAGTGCATTTGGTACGCATTCTGGACTGGAAAATCAAACAACTCCGAAATTGAGCCATAGGGCTTGTGAAGGTCCAATGGACCTAGTACGGTCCTGAGGACGCTACTTGGGAGCATGAGGATGCAATGCGGGTAGAATAATTGCATATTTTTGAGGATTTTTGAAATTTTGTTGTATATGGGTACATGATGCACTAAGGACAATGCATAAATAAGGGGAGGGGATTGTAATATCCCTAGGCTGAACCCAGTTGTAAATGTAAATGAAAATGTACTTAAGCTGGTAAGTTGTTTGATATCATTTTTGTATGCAACTTTCATGGTATAATGCACACATGTACTGCGCAGTAAAATGATGAAGTTGCACATTCCTGGATAGTGCACGCAACAACTTGAGTGCCCGCGATATTGAGGCCAGGGAGCCTTTTGTGTATATGCTGCATTTTATAGGCTGGTGAGCCAATTATTATAAGCTAGGATGCTTATGTTTTGATTAGGCCAAAGAGACTAGATGTTAAAGGCCAGTGCACTTATTTTTGTATATGTCTCATAATTAATATAAAATACATCGCTACACGCAGACCAACCACGATAAAAGATATGGGGGACTAAAATCCACTAGTTAGGGAAAGGGTAGGGCTAAAAGTTAAAGAAAAGGGATAAGCTAGGGAGATTAAGCCAAAAATGAATATT
>SNQJ01S0004012.1:127089-191727 GCA_010110895.2 Picea sitchensis | reverse complement strand
TAATTAATATAAAATACATCGCTACACGCAGACCAACCACGATAAAAGATATGGGGGACTAAAATCCACTAGTTAGGGAAAGGGTAGGGCTAAAAGTTAAAGAAAAGGGATAAGCTAGGGAGATTAAGCCAAAAATGAATATTCTATTAATATTTCTTAAATCATAAAGTATGGATAATTATTTTATCCTAAGTTCTATAGTTGGGTACAAGTGGGCCAAAGTGGCACCCAAGATGACAAGTGTCAAGTTGGGGACATGCATACATATTGTGGGGACTTAGTTCATTTTCCCATCTTTTCAATCATTCCTTCCATCATTTAGTCATCCAGTCAATCATCCATGAGCATGCACACACCTATTGAGCTATCCTCCATATCTTCATGACTGTACCTGAACTTGTATCCATAGCCATTTTGTGTTGGTGTATCTGGTTAGCTTGGGAGCCGGACTGAAGAAGAGGGATGTCAGGCCCATGGGATATTGAAGAGGTGGGTTGTTAGGCCCATGAGAAATTCCTCTCTGGGTGAGAGAATTGTCGGGAATTGATTTATTAAAGGTGATAAACTACAACTACAGTGCTCTGAGACTTCCTATATGGCTTGTTGCTAAATCCCAGAAAGGAAGTGGGGCAACTGAAGGACTATTGAGCAGAGAAGGGTTGTATCCATACCATTTTGTGTTGGTGGGGACTGGTTACTTTGGGAGCCTGATCAAGAAGAGGGATGTCGTGCCCAGCGGGATATTGAAGAGGGTTGTTAGGGCTCCATGAGAAATTCCTCTCCGGGTGAGAGAGAACTTGCCTGAATTGATTTATTAAAGGTGATAAACTACAACCATGCTGCTCCTCGAGACTTCCTATATGGCTTGTTGCTAAACTTAAAGGAAGGCAATCGAAGGACTATTGAGCAGAAGGGGAACACTTCCTCGGGTGGGACAGCATGTGGGGAATGAGGGAATCAGAGACAGAATGAGTGAGCACCTGAGATAGAGTCTTCCTATTGTCTATGAGCCTTAGCTAGGTTAGGAATCCCTCACCCTGCCAAAGTTTAGT
The DNA here is from genome assembly GCA_010110895.2 of Picea sitchensis. Classification (NCBI taxonomy): domain Eukaryota; kingdom Viridiplantae; phylum Streptophyta; class Pinopsida; order Pinales; family Pinaceae; genus Picea; species Picea sitchensis. The sequence continues at coordinate 190,675 of SNQJ01S0004012.1, read as the reverse complement.
CCAAGTCGAGGTGACTCAATCGCTGAGAAAGTGATGAACAATGTGGCCCAAGGATGGAGATTCATGGAAGGTATGCACACAAATGGTGATATTCTCACCAGTGGATAAATTTACAGTCGTGATTGCTATTTACTGCTTATTTTTATGGGTTATCTTTTATGGTGTTTATAATTGTCTCAGATATTAATGGGTTGGCCTGTGATATTTGATGTATATCAAGCATCGCTATTTCAGTATGAAATTGCAGATTACATATGTATTTGGATGCTTAATGCTATATATATATATATATTTTCAAGAGTTATGTGTGTATATATTTTAATTGCATGCAACTCATAAAATTTTATGTGGCATAGCTCTGAATTGAAGCTGGGTATGTTACAAAGATGTCCTACACAAAGACCTAGCATTCTCTGTAATAGCAAAGGGTCTGACATGGGATGGTCGGATGTTACATCACTATGAAAATTAAAACTACCATAAATTACCAATTTCAAATACATCTCCTTCACTCTATCCTATGTCTTCGTGGGTTTTTTGCCTCTCTCCTTTGTCATTGTGGGTTTTTGTCTTTTCTCCTTTGTAGCCATGAGGTTTTGCAGGCCTCTCTCCTCTATTTCCGTGGTGTTTTTTCACCAAGGGTTCTCTCCTCCCTCTCATGACAACCACCTCCTCCCTCTCACTCTCCTGCCTCTCGCTCTCCTCGAATGGTGGGGTTTCTCTCTTCTAGATGGGTTTCGCTCTGGTTTTTGTTGTCATGTGAATGGGTGCGGGCTATGTTTGTTTGAAATTTGTTTTTTTTTTTGTTTTGTTTTTTTAATTTTTTTAATATAATTAATACATAATTGATATATATTATTCAATATATATATATATATATATATATATATATATATATATATATATAGAACATGATATTAAGAACTCTAGGGGATAATACTCTAGGGGATAATAAGAACATGATATTAAAATATGTAGGGGATAATACTCATGAATATGTAAGGATGAAATTGTTTTCACTTTCCCTAGAGAATGATGCCATGGATTGGTTTATAAATATACTTGCAAACAACATTAGCACATTTTCTCAATTATGATATGTTTTTATGGAAAAATGGAGTGAGAAGAAGGATAATAGGTACTTGTTGGATTCCCTTAGTTCAACCAAGAAAAATGAAAATGAGACCACTGAGGAGTTCAATAAGATGTTCACTCAAATTGTCCAAAAGATCAATGAGAACATTGAGCCCCACGAGAAAGAAATTCTTATATATTACTTAGATTTCTTTGATGGAGAATTGGGATTTCAATTAAGGAAACAATATCCTCAAAACTTGGAATCTACTCAATAGGATGCCATCAAAGTTGAAAAGAATATTTTTACCACTAGAATATCCAATCAAGCAAGCTCCTCTAGGACTATGAGTGAGCCCAAGAAAAGTGTAGTTGAGTCAAGCACCAAAAAGAAAAACCATGAAGATTCTCAAGTTATGTCATTGAAATCATCCTTGAACCATGACACAGGACCTTCATAGGGTATATTTTTCCTACTAGAGGGATATGGTTTCCATGATTAAACCAAAATAAAGGCCATACAAAAGAACATGTCTTGGTTCCACACATGGCATAATTATTGGGTACATCATGGTTAGTGTTTTGTAGCACTTGAGTGGGATATGAGGGCCCTAAATGTCACTTTTTAGGCTCAATCATCATGAACAACACCTAGAAACCACAACACAATCCCTCTCTAGGGGGTCCTTAGCATCAAAGTTGGATAAGGGAACCATTAGGAGGTTTTTTGTAGTAAGGAAGGGTAGAGAGGACTTAACCAACACATCACTCATTTCCAAGGCTTCCTTGAAGGCCTCCAAGTAGGATAGAGGTGCCATGATTAGGTTATGTTACCTAGAAACAGGTCTTAACACCTAAAAATGGTTAAGGGGGGAGTAAAGGACCTAGGCCATAATTGAACCTTCTCAAGCTCATGTGCCATGAACAACACCTAGAAACCATGACATGAGCTCTCACTTCAATGTCTTTGGCCTAATATTTGGACTTGAGTTCCATTTATATGTTTTTCATACTACATATGGGTCTCGGGGCCTTGACCATGGTTGTGGTAGGGAAACAAGCCTCAATCCCTTAGCCATGGTCAAGGGAGGGAAACAACAACTCAAACCCCAAACATATCATATCTAGCTTAAGCACCATGAAAACGTCCCCGGGTCACCACACAGGACCATGGATGGGTCACAAGACCTTAACTATCATCAAAGAATGAAAACAAGTGCCTTATAATATTGTTGAATATTCTAAAAACAAGTTCCTTAATGTATGAAAATCGTCGCGCCCCTATAAATGAGTAGAGTGTGATGACGTCGCAGGCCAATTTTAGTACAACAAGTGACGATATGGGATCGTCGCACCCCTAACATTAGGTAGGGTGCGGCGATCCTCCTTAATAGGGTTTTTACAAAGGAAAAAACAACTTCTTCTCTTAGGCAAAGTTCTTCTCCCTTCTTTCTTCAGGAATTCAGGCCACTGATCCTTATAAAGACAAAGGATAGGTTTACATCATTAACAGTCATAGGGGTGACAAAAATAATGTTTAAAAGAGATCCCCCCAAATTATGAAGTTAGAACAGAGTGATAATTGAAATACTTTGTCGAGTGTGTGTAGAGAACAAGGAACACGTCGGTCAGAAACTTGCAAACAAACAAGGAAATATAGTACAATAATATATCATCATTGAGGTAGGAATTCCCATACTTAGAATACAAATGAATCAAATCATAAGTGCCAACATGAAAAGATCCATGTCAAGTAAGACAAGTCATGGCCACCAAACATACATTGTGGATCCATGCCAATATGTCTCAAATATGAACATAGCCACCAAAAATACACTGTGGATCTCTATGTTAAAGACTCAAATTTGAACATAGCCATGAGACATACACTGTGGATCTATGCAACAATAAAATATGAATATACTCCAATGCAACCTGAATTTTTCAGAAAATATCTAGGGTCTTCATCTCCACCACTCTATAATATGAATCTAGACATGCGAATATATGTGCCGAAGTCGAACATGGTAGAAACCACTTGATTACCGGTCATTAGTGAATATCGTTAACAAGTGCAAGAGAAATCACCATTAATGTCAATGACTCCCAAGGTACTCTAGTACAATCCAACAAATGTGAATTAATGATTTGAAGTCGAACACTCAACGAAATCTCCCGATCAGAGGTCAATAATGAAAACCCATTGTCAAAAGCGAGGAAACCTACCATTGGGGCATGCAAGTTCCAAGGTACCAATTAGTTTCTAAGTCTAATTCCTAGATAATGAGTTGAAGTTGACATGAAATGAATCATCATAGGAAGGCCTTAAAGTATCCTCCATCAATGACACAAAATGGGTAAAATGATTTGAGGTAGATCAGAGTAACAAGTTATTTAGGACTGAATTAGGGATGGATGACGCAATAGAAGGCTTAAGGACTACAGAAATGACCGACACAATAGAAGGATTTATGGGTTGAACTTTTCTTTGAACATATTGACGACACGATAATTGTCTTGGAAACACTGACTCAACAATAGGGATCATGGACCAATTGGTAATATTAGAAAGGGGTATGATCAAGAGACAAGCATATTTTCCAACCTAGACACAAACAGAGTGAAAGGGTGTCATGTCCAAAAGTGACTCTTCCATAGAATACAAGTTTAGATACATTTCTTTCCCAATCCCCCCCCACCATTTCTGGCGAGTACCTCTTTAATTTTACACAACCTTGAGGAGGATAACATATGCTTGTAATGTAAGCTCATCCTTCAGATGAGTCCCTCAGAGTATGTTTAACGAACCCTAAGAAGGAGTGGTTCGGTCCCATATGGTCCTTTCGATGCTTGTTTTATGAGTCCAAAGAAAGTAAACTCAGTGGGTTTTCATATTTAGAGAGTCTGAAAAACACTTAAAGGAAACTCCAAAATGTCCTTTTTTGTAAAATAGTCCGATGAGACCGAAAAAAAGACAAACTACCACTAAACAGGTGTTTTCTTCAAATACTTTAACGAGCCTGAAAAGAATAAGATCGCTTGACAATCTTTTCATATTTAGAGAGTCTGAAAAGAGATTAAAGGGAACTCCAAGGGGTTCCTTTTTCATATAACCTTTACGAGTCCAAAAAAGTGATAAAAGTTTCTTCAGTTACATTCTCATTAATTTTACGAGCATGAGAAAGAACAAAGACCAAACTAGGGATTGTTTTTATGTTTATGCAAACTTAAAACAAAACAAAACTATGCTTGGGATATATTTTATTTTTACACAAGATTAAAACTAAACAAAACTATGCTTGGACCTGGTTTCATTTTTACACAAGCTCGAACCAGAGGAAACTATTCTTGAGGTAGGTGGTTTCATTTTTACACAAGCTTGAACCAAAGTAAAAACTATGCTTGTGACTTCCCAATGCATGGTTCACGAATTCACATGGTCGGTACTTAGCTCCCAGATTAAGAAGCTAGCGGCTCAACTTCAACATGAAGTCTAGAGGATGGAAGCATTTTCCCCCAAGCTTCGTCTCATCCAATGACATAGGAGGATGAAAACAAAGCTTCAAATACTATACGTAACGAATTACTTGACTCAATCGAAGAGGGGAGAAATCTATTTCATATTTTAACAAGCTTTCCACGGAGAAGAACTATGCTTGAGAATTCAGGTTCAATCCACAGACCTCTGTTTCATTTTTTTAACGAGCTTGACACAGAAACATGAACAATGCTCGTAACCTCTATTTCATTTTTTGACGAGGTTTCCACAGAGACGCAAAAACTATCCTCGTAGCTGGTTTCATTTTTTAACGAGATTGAAATCAGAAAACTATGCTCAAAGTTGGTTTCATTTTTTAATGATCTTGAAACTAGAAAACCATGCTCATAGCTGGTTTCATTTTTTAATGATCTTGAAATCAGAAAGCCATGCTCAAAGCTGGTTTCATTTTTTAATGAGCTTGAAATCAGAAAACCATGCTCAATTATGGTTTCCATACTAGGGGGTCCTTTTCCTGGGAGGTGGATATGGTTTCCATTAAGATGTTTCCCTCACTAAAGAAAAATATCAAGGCCTTGACCATGATCATAATAGGGAAACAATATCCTTATGATGGAAAATAAACCTTCTAGGCATCATGTGTTGTGAACAAGGCCTCCAACCATGGAACATGCCCTCTTTGTGGGGTTTTTTACCTTTATGAAATTTGTAATTTAAGAAGGATATAAACTACTTACTTTATGAAATTTTAAATATTGTTTAGCAAACATATACCACTTAAATTTAAGAATTTAAGATTTCTGTTGCTTAAAAAAATGATTTTTTTTAATAATATGTTTGTCTTCAACATAAACATTTTGAATAATTTCAAAGTTGGCTCCATTCACAGGTTACTATTTCCCATCTTGTACTCTAGTCCTAGTACAATGTATTTTAGTTGTTTCCTTTAAAATACTACTAAGATGCGCGTCCTCACATCTAGTACTGCAAGGGCATGCAATAACCTTGATAAATAAGTACTTGATTAAGCGCAAAAGATTCAAGTTATTTTATGTCTTTTTTTTTTCTCATCTAAGTACTCTTTTGATCCATAAAGAATATTAGTATGAAATCATTATTTAAATACAAAATCTCATCTATTTCCTTCTTCTTTCCACAACCAAAATCATGGGCCTAATTGACATGTTGCTTTTGAACGACACAGGCGATGAATATAAAGAGTGGGTGTTTGAGTTATATTTGAGTCTGGAAACCCTCCGATATCATCAAGGCATGTGAATAGTCTATCCATGTCAAATATCAGTGCACACAAAAACATTTAAAAAAAGATTCAACGTTGGCCCCATTCAAAGTTCATTGTTTCCCATCATGTAAACTATCCCTAGTACAATGTCTTTTAATATATTTTTCCTTTAAAATTCGACCAATAAAATTAAAACAAAAAGAGGATGAGATGGGTCGATATATAGAGTGGGTATGTGAGTGATATTTGAGTCTGGAAACCATTCCATATTGTCAAGGAATGCGAACAGTCTATCCATGTCAAATTTTAATGCATACATAAACATTTTGAAATAATTTCAATGTTATCTCCATTCATAGGTTATTGTTTCCCATCATGTACTCTAGCCCTAGTACAATGTATTTTAGTTGTTTCCTTTAAAATACTACCGCAATGCATGTCCCCGGATCTAGTATTGCAAGGTCATGCAATAACGTCGATAAAGAAGTACTTGATTAATCGCACAAGCTTCAAGCTATTTTATGTCTTTGTTTTTTTCTCTCATCTAAGTAATCTTTTTCTCCATAAATAATAATAGTACAAAATCATTATTTAAATACGAAATCTCATCTATCATGTTCTTCTTTCCACAACCAAAACCATGGGCCTAATTGGCATGGTGTTGGTTTTGAATGACATAGACGAAGAATATAAAGAGTGGGTGTGTGAGTGATCTTTGAGTCGGGAAACCCTCACATATAGTCAAAGAATGTGAACAGTCTATCCATATAAAATCTCGGTGCATACAATTTTTTTTGAAAACATTTCAACATTGGCCCCATTCACAGGTCATTGTTTTCCATCATGTATTCAATCCCTAGTACAATGTCTTTTAATAGATTTTTCCTTTAAAATTCGATCGAGAAAATTGAAACGAAATGAGGATGAGATGGGTCGATATATAGAGTGGGTCTGTGAGTGATATTTGAGTACGAAAACCCTTCCATATTGTCAAGGCATGCAAACAATCTATCCATGTCAAATTTCAGTGCATACAGAAACATTTTGAAATAATTTCAATGTTGGCCCCACTCACAAGTTACTATTGCCCATCATGTACTCTAGCCCTAGTAAAATGTCTTTTAGTTGTTTCCTTTAAAATATGACCAAGATGCACATCCCAACATCTAGTAATGCAAGGGCATGCAATAATGTCAATAAAGAAGAACTTGATTAATCACACAAGCTTCAAGTTATTTTATGTCTTCATTTTTTTCTCTCATCTAAATATTCTTTTTCTCCATAAATAATACTAGTACGAAATCATTATGTAAATACGAAATCTCATCTATCGCCTTCGTCTTTCCACAATTAAAATCATGGGCCTGATTGGCATGGTGTTGGTTTTGAACGACACAGACGATGAATATAAAGAAAGGGTGTGCAAGTGATATTTGAGTCTAGAAACCCTCCCATATTGTCAAGGCATGTGAACATTCTATCCATGTCAAATCTTGGTGCATACAAAAACATTTTGAAAAAATTTAAACGTTGGTCTCATTCACAGGTCACTATTGCCCATCATGTACTCTATCCCTAGTACAATGTCTTTTAATATCTTTTTCCTTTAAAATTCGACCGAGAAAATTAAAACGAAATGAGGATGATATGGGTCGATATATATAGTGGGTCTGTGAGTGATATTTGAGTATGTAAACCCTTCCATATCGTCATGGAATGTGAACAATATATCCATGTCAAATTTCAGTGCATACAAAAACATTTTGAAAGAATTTCAATGTTGGCCCCATTCACATGTTACAATTTCTCATCATGTACTCTAGCCCAAAGACAAGGCAAGGCAAGTTGTAAATAGGGGCGCCCACAAGAGGAAACGTAACAAAAATGAGGCAGAGTGCCCAAATGAAACATAAGGCGGATTGGAAAGAGGTGCACCCACCCACATGAAAGGAACGAAAAGGGCCACACAAGGGAGAACAAGGAAAGAAGATGATTCAGATGCCAGATAAGTAGAAATTTTGGCTTCTAATTAAATTTTTCAAGATGACATGGGCAAGGCTGGGTGCCCAAACACAACACAAGGTGAGTTTGCAAGAGGGGCTCCCACATGAGGAATCATAATGAAAGCAAGTAAAATAGTCTCTAATAAAGGTGGGTGTCCTCAATAAAAAGAATAAACATAAGTGCAAGAAACATCCATAAGTGGTAATCTTCCTTCATGATCTAGGACATAAAACCATGAAACCTCCTGATCCCAATGTGAGATGTCCCATCAAAAATAAATAAAAGGTATGAAATCTAACATCCAAAGGTGGACATCTCCACAAACTAGAAGTTTGAATTAAGTCAAACCTCCAATGATATAAAGTGTGAGACCTTCAAGAGAAACATCCCATCAAACAAAGAATGGAAAAGTGCAAAATGGACTCAACTGGTGGATGTCTTCCTCAAAACAAGTTCGAAGCAAGTGGATCCATGAAATAAGGCATCAAATTATATATGAAGAACACATGTGAAATGCCTTCAATGATAAACTAAATCCATAAAGAAAGGGGTGGCCCCTCATAAATCAATAAATAAGACCATCCCTTAACATATATGCAAGGAGGGTGAGTGCTCCACATGGGATGATGAGTAATATCCAATTTCACCTAAACAAGTGTGAAATCATCCCACAAGGAAAGGGCATTCCATGGCAGGCTCCTCCACCAAGTAATATGGCATAAAAATATGTAGAAGAGGGAAATGATCGACATGAGGGTGTAATACATGTCATAAAAAACCATAATATGTGTATGAATCCTCAACATGAGTAAGGGAATTCACCTCATGAACATCACACCATGCTAGACCATATCAACCTAAATGAGTGTGAAATCAAGTGATATCAAGGGGAGAATTCCAAGAAAAAAAATGATGCCAATACAATCTTAGCTTAGCCAAAAATTGCTATGGTGTTCCATCAAGGGAGTCATACATCAAGATGTTAGATGTCCCCGCATAATATTTGAGATCGTCCATGTTTGCATCAACTTTAAATATAATGGATTTTTCAGTGTCATCATTCGTTATTACCATCTATATAATCTTTGTCGGAACTCTCTTGAAATGTCATGGAACTTCCAATACACCCATCACCAATGTCATCTTGCATCGACCTCGCATAGTGAGTAGTGAATGGGGCCAACGTTGAAATTTATTCAAACTATACATGTATGCGTCCAAATTTGACATGGTTAGACTAGAAGCATGCCTTGATGGTATCGGAGGGTTTCAAGACTCAAGGATGCCTGATCTGCCCACACAATCTTTGATATCATCCATGTTTGCATCAACGTTCATAATGGATGTCTCATTGTCATCATTCATCGTTTCCGTATGTATAATATTTGTTGGAAATCTCTTGAAATTTCATGGAACTTCCAATTCACCCACCACAAATGTCATGCACCGACCCCACATAGTGAGAAGTGAGTGGGGCCAACGTTGAAATTTCTTCAATATGTTCCTGTATGCATCAAAATTTGACATGGTTAGACTAGAAACATGCCTTGACAGTATCATAGGGTTTTAAGACTCAAGGATGTATGATGTCCCCACATAATATTTGATATCATCCACATTTTCATCAACGTTCATCATGCACATCTCATTGCCAATGTTTGTCATTCAATTCTATAGAATTGTTGTCAGAACTATCTTGAAATTTGACATGGAACATACTATCCATTTAAAATTTTGGCGCATGTCAAATGTGAATAGAGTATCCATGTCGAATTTTGGTGCATACGAAAACATTTTGAAAAAATTTCAATGTTGTCCCCATTCATAGGTCATTGTTGCCCATCATGTACTCTAGCCCTAGTACAATGTCTTTTAATAGTTGTTTCCTTTAAAATTCGAGCGAGAAAATTAAAACGAAATGAGGAAAAGATGAGATGATATATAGAGCGGGTCTGTGAGTGATCTTTGAGTATAAATATGAATGATGAACTTCTCTTGGTTTCGAGAATAATTTATTATATACTAAACAAGGCCAACCATGTAAAGCTGGAAGCTGATATGCCCCCCCCCACATTGCTCTCAATTCCCTAATACCCAATCTATAAAATATAAAATAAACAAAAGAAACACGGTGATCATGCATAGAAACTACCAAAACAAAAATGAAATAAAACTTAAAAACATGTAATTAACCCACATAAAAAATTATTTAAAGAGAATAATTCATACAAATTAAAATATCTAGTTACGTACCCCATCGACTAGTGCAATGTTTGTATCATCCTTCTTCTGTATCTTCTTATTGATCATCCAACTTGACATCTGTATCATCATCCGGTGCAGAAACAATTTTGAAAGGATTGATGATATTATCATCATCATCAATGTTATTTTTGAGCATATTTTCATCGATATCATCATAAAGAAGTAGCACATTTTATCCTACACCTAGTTCATCTTCTTCGTCTTCTTCATCTGTCAACCCATATTCTTCCTTCTCTAGCTCTACATCATCTTATTCTTCAATATCATCTTATTCAACCACAATATACTTTACTGGCATTCCTCTTGGTTCATATCTAACAACAAATGACCAATCCCTCTTACCTGAAACCTTTGAGTAAAAGACTTGTTCACATTGACTTGGAAAAACATAGTGGTCATTTGCTTTTTCAAAAAAATGTGTTTTAATGGTTATTTCCTCATCATGTTCATGCATTCATAACCTATACCATTTTACATCGAACAAAACTAATTTGAAGGAATTAAAGTCACACTCAATTATATCATTCAAAAACCCATAGTATCTATTTTCATATTCTCGAGGACGTCTATCACTCCTAGAGGAAACATTAGTGACCTGGAATACTGCAGTTATCCCACTATCAGAAGTTTTTTTGGTTTCATCCAACTGTTTGTTGCGAAATTTATGATCGTTGCACCACATAGACTTGTGGTGTTTCAACTACAATATGCCAGACATGTAAAAGATGCATTGTCAATTAATAATAAACAATTTTCTATAACTTGGAAAGTATAATATGAAAAAAACACACCTACAATCACATTAATATAATATAAAATAACTGAACAAAATGGGTGAATTTTCTTTCCTTTCCATCTTTCAAACAATATGCTAAATCTATTTCCCTCTACGTAACATCAGAATATCCATTATGACGAGCTTCTCTAACCAATTCAGATAGTTCTTTCCATGATAACCTACCTCAATGACGTTCTTTACATCTATCAATCCATACCTTCATCCAATCAAGATTGTTTGCAATGTCTAATTGTAGTGCATCCCAATCTTGAGCAACTGTCCGATCAAAAAATCACAATTCACCAATATGAAATATTAGTTATAGCCATGGTAAATATTAATAAATGATTAAAGAATAAATATATGAGTATGATCATATACACAAAAAATGAAAATTTGTATTCATTAAAAATATCCACAATTTAATTACCTCTCAATTTCTTCATTGTATCTTTCCCCAACAACTACTCCCTTTCAATATTTTTGATGGAGTTCACATCCCAAATGAAATCCACTGCATGCATAGCTTGCACTGCTAATTTAGGAATATACTGACTAATATACACCATGGATTCATATACCATATATCCCTCCAGCATAGAACCCTCATGACATGCTCTTTGTCTAACCAAAGCCTTCAATGATTTCAAGTGCCTCTCCACCATCCACATTGACCTTGTGTGTACAGGTCCACACATTTTAATCTACTCAACTTGGTGTATGAGGTAGTGTTCTTGTGCATTGAAAAATTCTAGAGGTAGATACTTTTTCATTTCACACATTAGCCGAGGAATTTCTCCCTTCCAATACTTTATATCATCTTCATGGATTTCTTTTAATGACAACCATCTACAGATCATGATGCAAGAAAATAACATGTTTCAACAAAACATAATACATATTACATTACAAGTAAAACACATGTCATTAAGTACAACAAAAAAAAAAATTGTTTTTTTTGCATATATATTGCATTAGCTACTTAACTCATGTATTTTCCAAGATCATATATAACTTTTTTGACATTTTTGTCAAAGATCATTTGGGAGATAGAGGTAGAACAAGCGTAACTTAATAAAATGAATCGTTACTTGTTTCAAAACTAGACAAAAAATTCTCAAAAATGTATCGACCAATGTATGAATAGTAAAATGATTAATTACCTTAATGAAGGTATGCCAATCATGTGTTTTTACCACAAATTCCACCTTTCTTCGTTAAAGATGTTCTTTATGTGTTTGAACAAGAAACACAGTAGGAAATTTAATTTTGAATGAACTCTTTACACCATTTTTTCTCTATTAATAACCACGGAAGGTTATTTTGGTCTCCATAATTATTTGATCGGATCACACTTTTCATTGCATGATTAGCTTCCCTAATTGTTAGTACAATTTTTGACAATTTTTCTTTATCCTCCTTCCATCTATGATTCACCGTAATGTTTCTGTCACATTCTTCCAGATATGCATTGTATCAAATGATGAACTATTTTTAGGTCCTCATAGTAAGGAAACCTCATGAATTAAGTGGGATAACATTTCATTCCTCGTGGAAGCCATTATTACTACCTTCATGATGACGACATTGATGAAGCATGAAAAAAAATCAGAGCACTATTTATCAAATACGGTAAAATAAATTGAATAATTAAAAATAAATTTCAAACATGATTCCATTTACGATACATAAACAAAATGGTACCTCGGGGATTAATTCTATCATATGCCAACTTCCAAGAAACTAGCGATGTCATTCTTTGTGGTTTAGTCCAATCTCTTGTTTCCCATTGAAAAGATCTTTTTGATGGTCTAGGTATATGGTTCTTAGAGAGGAAATTGTCTATACTCATCAAACATGTCCTTTCCTAAAAAAAATTACCGACGAGATTTCACCTTAGGATCACAAACTGGACATGCATATTTACCCTTTGTTTGAAGACACGCAACATGTGGATTAATGTGAATTAATATACAAAATGATTATTTAAAAACATGCATGATATATTCAATTCATTATATACTATTCAAGCGTGCAATGTGGAACATTACATACCACAAAATGTTTTAGTCCACAGGGCATCATGAATTGTCCATAAAAATATTCATGACATTGAAAGCTCTTACACTTGGTGGTTTACACATGTCATACACAATGATTCCCTCCCATAACTTTGGTAGCTCGTCGATAAGAGGCTTGATGTACACATTCATATCTTTAACTTGATACTTAAATAATTGTTTGAAATTACACAAATTACATGGTATGTATATATGTAAAATAATAAATAAAATTATGCAAAAAGAGAAAAAAAATGAAATATTTACATTGAGAAAATTAATGTAAACAAATACTTAGAATAATCATTGTCAACATTATGTGCTCCCTCTTTGTGTCAAGGAGAATGTTATTGTTGATAAAAAATAAACCACAGAGTAAAATAGGCTGAAATATAAATGGTTAACACTTGATGGAGTTGTGAAAACCCTAACATTAGAGTTGTCTATAGAATTAAAATTTGTTTGTAACAATTTCCTTAAATGCATAACCATACGTAGGAATTCAAAGAACTCCATATTCAATTATCTTTCATGCATGGTAGTCATAAAGCGTGTTGTCTTTGGCACTGGTGATCATTGCAAATGTGGAATTATGGGAATATGTCAGAGCACCTTTCGAGGGACCATTTTTTATACTTGATCTGTTCGATATCTGATACCACATACGGACATTTTGTTTTTGTTATGAAATTTGTCATAATATATAATATGATCATCGGAAATGCATATATACTTTGATACTCCCATTCAAATGTCTTTCATAATGGAATGTAAATCTCGACATGTGCAATGTAAAATATTTGACTTTTCAGTTACTTCACACACACTGGGGTTTTTTTCTAAGTTTATTCCTTGTTTATTAGTCATAATTGGTCATTATCCAGGCTCCTATATCTTAGGGGAGAATATTCCACGGAGAATATTCTCTTTGATCGACATAGGTTTGACTAGTTGAGTTGAGTTTATATGTTGCATTGGTTTTGTCGCCATACAACATTGAGATCATCACCAACACACTACTCTTTGTTAGAGTTAGTTAGCTGAGACTAGTTGACTAGTTAACTCGTAAATTGGCCGATTCACTCCCGTAACTGTTTGATAGACTAGACTAGGTGGCGGTTACTCTTGACTTCTAGTATGTGTCAGGATAAAATCTAGAGCATCACTATGGATCATTAGTTACTTTCATGTATCCTATATCTATTGTAGAATTATTTCACTCTTTGAGTATCGAATAACATTGTGAGAATTCTTCCATTCTTTCTATCTTGCTTCTTCTTTCTCAATTTCTCTGAATGTGTAGTGTTGCCTAGCTAGATCTATTATTAGCGGTTCAACACATTTACGACAAAGGTAACAAAATTCACCTAACAATCTAAGAAATAAAAATAAATAGTTAATTTGTAAATATTGCATTTTTATTATACACATTAATTAACACAAAAATGTGGAAAATTAAACCTTTATGTAGATGTGATGAAACATATTATTACATACCTTAGGATCGTGTCATACAAGTTTCGACAAATGATTCATAACCTTTAATTTCACCACCATCAATGTAGTGGAGATAATATTTGATCTTGACCCTTTATAAAGACATTTATTTTCCTTTTCAATCATAAGTTCATCATAAATACCATCACTGTTGTCCCCATGATCATCATCTGGATGACCGAATAAGTCTTGGATCATTTGATTTGTCCCATCATCTTGAAATATGTTATTATTTTTATCTACTTCAATGGGATCATTAACTTGATCTTGTTTATCTTCTTCAAGTTCTTCATCTTGTACAACATCATTTACGCTACTACTTGGTGGATTTTTCGCTTAAAGTTGGGGAAAATCCCTCTAACTTTTATAATTACAAACAATCAAAACATTGTGCATGTAATAAAACAATATAAAATTTTGAGAATACAATAAATATTAGAACATATAATGAATGTATATACCATAGTGCACCATGGAATTATTCGTTTTGATCCTAGATCCATGTGCCCATATTTACTCTCTGATGTTTTGGTTGTGCTATTAAAACTCTTTTGGGATGTCTAGTACAACAATTTTTTTTTTTTATTATTTTTCCTTCCTTTTCACCCTCTTTATTTTCCCCACCTTCTATTGTTTTATGAAAATTATTCCCCGGACATATTGAAAAAATCCTATTTTTGTTGCATGAGAAGAATGAAACATACCCTTTTGAGCCTGTTATTATAGAAAACTTGTGCAACATCGCAAAATGCAACATATTTATAGATTTTATAGCGTCGCAATTCCTACGATCATTGACCAATTCAAATTTGACTTGGTTGACATACTAAGGTGACCATTGGAATTGGGAAAACCTAGTGTCCTAGCGTCCTGTGATGTAACAGAGAAATACTTCCTAGCGTCTAAGTGTGATGAATGGTACTACGTCATTGCAGAGACATCCTTAGTAGTATGGATGTCTCAAGATCAATTTTAGTAATTTACATCATAAGGAAGCGGCGACGATATCGTGAAGTATGGAGAAAAAAATTAAAGTTTTCTCTATTTTTTGAGAATATATTAATTGTCATAGAATGTCACAATTTTTTCCAATATGTACTAGTGTGCATGTCGAGGAAGTGGATTTCTTTCACTGAATAATTTTACAAAAGTAGCTAATTCATATACAACCAGTCGCTACTGGAACTCCTATGCTTGACATATAGATATTATTCACACACAACCTATTAAGCTCTTTGTTTTCATTCACATCAATCTTGCAATTGTCTACATATCTCTACCTTCAAGGATATGAGTCTTACTTTTCCTTTTATATGTTCATTCTAATGAAATAATATTCACACCTACTAGATTCATGTTCTATGTGAGGATTCTTTTTTTTTTACCTGCAATTCATTCACAAACTTTGTAGAAGCTAAAGAATAATCCTTATATTTTGCTCTTCTCTAGTTCTTTGTCCACTTTTCATTACTTTCTTTGTAGATATATGTTATATAATCCAACTTTTGTAAGCTATTTCATGCTTCCATGAATCTGATATCTGGTCCTAGTCTTGAATTGATCTGATTATACATCTATTTTTGTCAAAATCTACAAGAAACCATTTGTTAGAATTACACATATTATAAAAGTGGCGGTGTACGCATACTTTTTTTTCACGCTCAATTTGAAGAATTATATCTTAATTATCCAAATTATAATAATTTTAGGTCATTATCCTATGAATTATTTTTCCAATGATTGTACTCATTCGATCGATCTATGAGCTTAAATTTATGGCTTCCTGAAAAACCATTTTCACCCTATTTGTGGTTTTCTCCACTTGTGAAATTTTATTGAAATGACAACTTCAGTCAACTGCAGAAAACAATATGTTAGGAACTAGAGAAACTTTATATGAGGTGTGGGTATTAAAAATGACAAGGAATTCACAAAATTCTCATATTTTCAATCTAATACACTAGTAAAAAACTACAACAATCTGGAAATGGCAACTTTTCCCTTTTTCACCACTTTTTCTAGACTTAGAATTTTATCAGAAGCCCGATCCTCTTAATGTGCTTGGTAAATTTTCACTACACCAAAGTTTATTTTCTTGATTAGTAATGCAACTAGTGTTAGTGAAATCCGACAGACAGAGATAAATTTAGTTATCTGTTGCTATCATTGGAAATCCGGTTCTTTTGAAGAGACCCTTATTGGAATTTCGGATAAAGAACTTTTTGTTTTATCGAAGCACCTTACGACCACACGGGCATGGTAGTAAACTCAGCGGAAAACCTCACAGCACCTTTTGTACTTACCTTCATCTAAACTACATACCGATGTGGCCATGTATCCCTCGATTGAAATCATAAAAATGCATCGGAGTTTGAACCATCCGTCTTCGGTTGTGATCTGGATCGTCGATTCTCTACCATTTGATTCCGCTCAGATCTCGATCGTCCGTCTTCTGGATGATTGGCATCGTCGATCCTTGATCCTTTTGAGTTCCTCTTTGATCTCCACCCTTAATCCATATAGCTTACACGAGATAGAGAGTATCCAGTTCATTCTGATATTGTTTAGTTCCACGGATCGCTTAAAAATAAATTGGCCAGATCATATGTATTCCATGGTAGAGAGCAAATATATCATATTTACACGGATGAATAGGGTTTCTCGCCGTCGAGAATGTGCAACATTAGAAAGAAACTTTATTAATGAATTCTCTTTCTCTCCTCACGCAACTCTTATTTTCTCTCTCTTCTCATCCTCTCTCCATTTCTGCCCTTTCTTTTCTAATCACATTTAACAAACTATGCTTGATTTTAGGCATTTCCTATTTTTCAGAAAAACTAGTCCTACTTTTTATTCAACACTTAGAACAGGTGGCTCGGTCTCCTCGCAGGGAGTTGTTTGATAGCTTATTTGTTCCCTATCTATCTCTAATTTTGACAATAAGGCTATCTACCTAGATTAATGTGACCACTTGCACCATGAAGTCGAACTAATTCTCCTGCATCAGACTTCTCAGGTGAGGAAAAAAATTCATGAACTCACGTTTACGGTTCTTCCACCAGTCGCCATTTTCTTGTATGTACGCTTGGAGTCAGCCGTGTAGCATCTTCCATTAGGTGATTCTTCCATTTTATCAAGTACTCATAGTACTCATGTCTTATGGTTTTCTTCAGAACTTTGGTATCCAATATCTTCTCCATTTCCAGCTTTTGTATAACAAAAATCTGTTTTTTCCATGTTATCTTTTGTCAAATTATGGTTGTTTGTTGATGAAGTCGCGGTTTCACCCGATAGGATATAAATGCAACATTGAATATAGGTGAGATACCTATATTATCGGGCAATTCAATCTCATAGGCATTTTCTGAGAATTTTCTCAAGATCCTACAAGGTGCAATCTTCTTGAGTTTCAATTTATCATAGGTACCCTTAGGGAACCTTTCTTTATTCAGATAGGCTAATACTAGATCACCTTCTTCAAAATTCATTTCTTTCCTTTTCAAATATTCTCTTTGCTTATACTTGAAAGTGTCTTCTGCAACTGTTCTTTAACTTGTTCATGCAACATTTGCATATCCGAAGAAAAATTCTCTGCATTTGCACTCCTTTTTCTCCATCATTCCCAAATATCTAAGTTCCATTACTCCTCTTGGATTTGTTCCATAAACAATCTTGAAAGGGATCAAACCTGGCCGCCTGTTGGGTGATTCATTGTATGCAAGCTTCGACATAATGGTAAAAGCCAAATCCATTGATTAGGATGTCCACTAACCAAACTTCTCAAAATGTTCCCCAAGCTTCTGGCTGTAACCTGGAGTTTGACCATCGGTTTGTGTGGATGGTAAAGGTGAACTAAAGTTGAGATTGGTCCTTAAATTTTTCCATAAAGTTCTCGAGAAATGTCCAACAAATTTGGTATCTCTGTCCGAGACTATACTCATGGGAAGACCATGAAGTCTTACTACTTCTTTGAAAAATAGGTTTGCAATAGAGTAGCATCACTAGTCTTTGAGCATGGTATAAAATGCTTGTGACATATTTTAAAATATATCTACCACAACATATATAGAGTCATTTCCCCTTTGTGTTCTTGGCAATCCTAGAACAAAAACCATACTTACAGCATCCCAAGGCTTCTTTGGAATAGGTAATGGTTGGTACAATCCAGTATTCTGTTGTCCCCCCCTTTGCATATTGACGTTGACATTTGCTGATAAATTTCTGCACATCTGCTCTCATATCCGGCCAATAGTAGAAACTACTCAATTGTACATAAGTTTTATCATTCCCAAAGTGTCCAACAAGTCCTCCACTATGTTTCTCCTTCTTAATTTTCCCTCATTGAACATTTAGGAATGCATAATTTACTTCCCTTGAACAATAATCCTTCACACCCAACCTTGAAATCCGACCATGTACCTCTATCTCGAACGCGGATTGACCAAACTTCATAAGATTCTTTAAAATATGCATCTTCAGCGTACATCTCTTTTAAATGATCTAATCCAAGCACATTCACCTGAAACTCCTGCAAAATAAAACATCTCCTACTCAAAGCATCTACAACTTTATTATCACTTCCAGCGATATGTTTTAAAACAAAGATAGAATTTTGCATCAACTCAACCCATAGCATGTTTCGATTCAATTTTTCCTCCTTAGTTATAAATTGCAAAGCATGATTGTTACTATATAAGACAAACTCTGCGGTAAGGTAGTGTCTCCACTTCTTAGGGGCTTGAATCAGCGCATAGAATTCTTTGTAATAAGTAGAATATTTCTATTTTGCTTCATTCAATTTCTCAATGAAATATGCAGCTGGCTTATCCTCTTGACTCAAAGCTCCTCCAATGGCATGTCCACTAGCATCACACTTAACGGAAAATAATTTCTTGAAATCTGAGAAGCTAAGGCAGGGCTTCTCGATGCTCTCTCTTTTCAACCAATTTAAAACCTTTCTGTACGCTTGGTCCATTTTAAATGGTTGTTTCTCCTTCTTCTCTGTATCCAAAATTGGAGCACACATTCGAAATTTCTAATGAATTTTCTGTAAAATCTTGCCAACCCATGAAAAATTCTTACCTTATATGTTTCTTGGAGATGGCCAATCTGTGATGGCCTTTATCTTCTCCGGGTCCATTTTCAATCCCTCTTGTGAAATCATAAATCCTAAATAAATCAATTCTCCTTCATAAAGAAACACTTTTTCAGATTTATCAGGAGTTTTCATCATGCAATCTCTTCAAGACTAAATTCAAATGTTTGATATGTTCTTCTTTTGTTTTACTGAAAACAAGAATATCATCAAATATACTATGACAAAATTTCAATAAACTCTTTACTTCACTTCATTCATCAATCTCATAAAAGTGCTACTAGGTGCATTAGTCAGCCCAAAAGGCATAACTAACCATTCACTTATAACCGATTATTTGTTTTGAAAGCTGTCTTCCATTCATCTGTCTCTCATTCTTATCTGATGATATCCACTTTTGGAGATCTATCTTAGAAAAATAATTTGAACCACTCAAACGGTCCATTAGATCATCCATTCTAGGTGAAATCCATACACGATGGTGATCTTGTTTGTGGCTCACGGAATAAATGCATTCTCCATTCTCCTTTCTTTGGACTTAATATTGTAGGTACAACACAAAGGGCTTAAACTTTCTCTGACAAATCCTTTATCCAACAATTCTGTGCTTGTCTTGATTTACTGCATTTTACCAGGTCATTCGATAGAATTTGCTTTATTTATTAAACTAGCTCCAGGGATTAGATCTATGTGATGACTAATACTTCTTATATGTGGCAATTCATCTGGTAAATCATCCACAACTATATCCACATACTCATCCGATAATTTCTGAACTTCAATAGGAAACTCATAAATTCTAGTATTGGTTATAACAATTCTAGTTTTACCAATAATAGCAAAACTTACCTCATCTTCTTGCAATTGTTCGAGAAATTCTTTTTCTTTAACTAGTGGTACTTTTGGTGCTATGTTCCTCTACTTTCTCATCCTTGAGAGGAATAAGGATATGTAATGCCTTCTTTTTTCGAAAAATTATTGTCTCTGCCATTATACATCACATTCGTGTGTGCCATGGTCTACCCAACAACACATGACGCACATCCATTGGTATCACATCACGTATAACTTGATCTTTGTAATTCCCAATCTGAAAGTCAACTTTACATTTCTCATTGACTAAACTTGGTGTCGCTGCGCGACCAAGAAACTCTGTAGGGTGTGGGATGTCTTTCTCTCTTCAATCCCAACTTTTCAACCATCTCTCTGACTAAATTATCGGTACTGCCATTATCAATAATCAGCTTGCAGCACTTACCTTGTGATTTGCATATTGTTTTGAACAAGCTCTTCCTCAGCTCAGGTTCATGTACTTCTTTTCTTGGCTTCAACAAAATTCTCCTCATCAACATGGCTTCTCCTGCTTCTGGAACCTCGACATGATCCTTAGGTGCTTTCTGTTCAATCTCATTTTGTGCAACTTGAACATTTCCCTGTTTTGTTGCTCCTTCTGTACAATCCCAAGACATATGTCCTAGTTTTCCACAAGTATAACATCTAACCTCATAGTTTATGCCTCTTCCTCAGCCTCTCTGAAAATATATTCTTCCTCTCAAGTCTTTTCCTTTTTGGGGTTGTTTTGGCTGATTTGATGTTTCAACTTCACCTTTCTGAACTAAAAAATTTCCTTTTCCAGTTGGCTGTCCCCTACCTCTGTAAGGCTGATCTTTTCCTTTCCCTGAGTTGTTCCTCCTATTTAGTTTCTCCTCAACTTTCAAAGCACATTGATATGACCCTTCAACTGATTGAGGTGAAAAAAAAACTCATCTCATCTTGAATGTCAAATTAAAACCATTCATGTATCTGGCTACTTTCTTAGGGGTATCCTCTGTGTATCCAACTCTAATATTCACTTTGTAAATTCCTCTGTATATTCTCTGATAGTAAGAAATCTTTGTCTCCAGTTCTGCATCTTTCTTTACAAGGCTAATTGGTAATCTTTGGGTAAGAATTTCTCCTTTAATTTAGCAATCAATTCTATTCCAATTTCTAATTGGTTTCTTACGCAATCTTCTTCTTTCTGCTTGTACACCATCCCACCAAAGTAAATCATGTCCTTTAAGTCTAGTCACTACAAACTTTACCCACATCCTCGGGTACTTCAGCAAAATCAAAATGTTTATCCATTGAATTTATCCAATCAACTAATTTCTCAGGATTTAACCCTCCATCAAATGCATTTACTTCTAATCTTGGTTTTGAGCTAGCCCAAATGACTGCCCTTAATAACTTCAACCCAATATTCTCATCTGTTATTTCTTAAGGTTGGGGTTCTCATCTGTTCATTTTCACTAACATCATCTGCTACAGGATCTCTTCTTCCGGCTTCTCTCATGGCTATCATCTCTTCTCTGAGACTTCTCAATTATTCCAATACTTACGCATTGGCTATAGGTCTACCTCCCCGACCTCTTCTACCTCATCCTACTCTAAAAAACCATGTCTGAGGTAACTTCAATCCAATATTCTCATCTGTTATTTCTTCAGGTTCAGGTTCATCTTCCTGTTCATTTTCACTAACATCACCTGCTACAGGATCTCTTCTTCCAGCTTCTCTCATGGCTATCATCTCTTCTCTGAGACTTCTCAATTATTCCAATACTTCTGCATTGGCTATAGGTCTACCTCCTCGACCTCTTCTACCTCATCCTACTCTGAAAGCCATGTCTGAGGGTAAGAAGTCTATTTTTAAATTATCACTGTTCAGACTTTCTTTTGCCTCGATTACTGGTAAAGGTGAAAAATAAATTTTCCCTTTCATATACAATGTTACAATTTCTCAGATCTCGCTCTGATACCACTTAATGCAACTGGTGTTAGTGAAATCTATCTGACAGAGCTAAATTTAGTTAACTTTCGCTATAATTGGCAATCCGGTTCTTTTGACGAGACCCTTATTGGAATTTCGGATTAAGCACTTTTTGTTTTATCTAAGCACCTTACGACCACACGTAATGACCGTAAACTCAACGAAAAACCTCCTGACACCTTTTTTTTGTACTTACCTTCACATCTCCGCTTCCATACACCGATGGCCACGTATCCCTCAACAGAAATCACCAAAGTGCATCGGAGTTTGAACCCTCTGCCTTCCGCTGCGATCTGGACCGTCGATTCTCTACCATTTGATTCCGCTCAGATCTTGATGTCCAGTAGATAAAATTTTTCATTTTCGTGATCTGGGGTCACTTTTCTTCCTTAGAAAATCTCAAAAATGCCCCAAAAGTGGCCCAAAATAGTGGATTTTGGCCTATTTCAGCATCCTCATTCCAATCCACTTAGGATTGATTCAGTTAATTCATGGGTTATTCCTATGTTTTCTTTCTGGATACTCTCAATCAATTTAATCTTAATCTGGATCTCTACCAATGATTTAGATCCCTATCTTTAAAAGTAAATATTTCGTCATTTTTTATAAATTCAAGTAGAAATGGACAATGGCCCTCTCTGACACTTTTGTAGAGCTCATCTCTTAAGAAAAAACCCATAAGTTTCATTTAAATGTGACTTAATCTGCTCCAGCTATGGCCAAAATATGAAAATGGTTCCAGACATTTTTTTTTACACTATGGAGTAGTTTTTCCTATGGGGCATTATGCACCATTGATATTAAAATTAGAATAGATCTAGACCGTCCTTCAGAGGTTCCATTCAAACTACTAAATAATAGGGCTCAAATGGGACTTTGAAAAGAGGGTAGTGAAGAATATTCCTTTTCTATACCATTATAGATTTTCATTTGGAGTTCGCAAAATTAGATAAGTTTCACTACTCCGACACAAGGGTATCAAAGAATATTCCATTTTGATACCATCAGAACTGATCACTCGAGGTTCCAAAATTTAGGTAAATATCACCACTTCGACCAAAGGGTATCGAGGAATATTCCCTCTCGATACCACCAAAACTTTTCCTTCAGAGTTCAGAAGGTTGATGAAGTTTCACTACTTCGACCAGAGGGCATCGAAGAATATTCCTTTTCAATACCTAAACACTCAGAGTTGAAAATATTAGGGAATATTTGTTGCTCTGACCAGAGGGTATCGAATAATATTCTCTTCTTGATACCATCAAAACTCTTTTGAACGGGATCTTTCGAAAAATCTTTTTCAAAATCACATCTCAACGAGATTTGACGAATGAGAATGATCCCTATCAATCTAACAACTCTCATTCTTTTAGGATTCTACCATCTTCTTCTCTTCATGCCCGACTTTGAAGTCCTTCTGACTCTTCCTTCCCAAAGCCTTGCTACCTCAAAAAATCACTTCTGAACCCATTTCAAACTCTGATAACAATTAATTTGAAAAATAAGCATGAAAGAATCACATGCATTAATAAGGATCCATGCTACAACATGAAATAAATAAACAATGTGCCATGCACAACAAATAACCAATATACATGCACACAAAAATACATCTAAGAGATAATTAAATAAACAACAGAAAATATATTGTACATAAAACACATAGAGGAGTTATATTTTCAAGTAAACATTCACCAAATGGATGCATACCAAGGATGTTCCTCCCAACCATAGACATTGTTGTTCATTTACTCTCGATAACAGGTCACCCCCAAGAAAGGTCTATGAATCCACAAGGATGGGTCCTAGGCCAAATAAAAAACAAACAACAATTGGCTAACTAGCTCTAAGGTTTTCCAACCACAAAGAAAATCTAAATTTCCAACTCTCTTTCCCCCCCATCCTGCACAACCCAAAGAAATGAACACCTTTATCGCTAGACTATTCCATTTCTCTCTAGGGATCTAGTGCTACTAGTTAGGAAATCTCCCTGCTAGAAATTCCAAGGATTCTCAACTGTGGATAATTCTTTCCGAACTACCATCAATCTCATGCACACAAACATCCATTCCATACTAGAATGATCAATAATGTATTACAGTCATCTATCAATGGCTCTCCCCCTCCAACCATTCGTTTCCATGCTCCCTCCCAAGAGAGACCCCCAAACATCGCACCAGAATATTTTATATAATTACATGAAAACAAGAACCACATGGCCTTCCTCCCAAGAAGCTCATGTAACCCCTTTTCTCCATAAAATCAATTATGTTTAAATAAAATATATTAAAAAGGCTTATCCCCTTAATCCTCCTCTCTAGGGATCTAGTGCTACTAGTTAGGAAATCTCCCTGCTAGAAATTCCAAGGATTCTCAACTGTGGATAATTCTTTCCGAACTACCATCAATCTCATGCACACAAACATCCATTCCATACTAGAATGATCAATAATGTATTACAGTCATCTATCAATGGCTCTCCCCCTCCAACCATTCGTTTCCATGCTCCCTCCCAAGAGAGACCCCCAAACATCGCACCAGAATATTTTATATAATTACATGAAAACAAGAACCACATGGCCTTCCTCCCAAGAAGCTCATGTAACCCCTTTTCTCCATAAAATCAATTGTGTTTAAATAAAATATATTAAAAAGGCTTATCCCCTTAATCCTCCTCTCTCGTGGAATCATATCCCTCTATCTCTTTTGTCCTTGTTTCTTGTATATAACAATAGACCATTCCAAGTCCTCAAGCATGTCATATGCATATCCAAGCATGTACGTATGCACAATGCACATCTATATGTACCAAGAATTCACTATCAACATGCCTACTAATTCATATTCAATCTAAATTCATAGTACGAGTCATGCATTCTAGTGCATTTATGATTCAATTCACTTATTTGCTTATTTATTTATTTGTAGTTGGTTGTCCTTGAATTTCTTCGGATCCTTGCTGACCTGTGTGCTCTCACTCTGCTCATCTGCACAATTGTTACATCATCTGAACACTTTCCATCCAAGTTCCACTTGGGCATTCTACAATCCAACCAATGTGTTATATTTTTAGCAGCCTCTCCTAAGCAGTCGTATAAAAAATTTACCTTTATGAAACATTCAAACACCTTGGAATGAAGTAGCTTAAAACATTCTATCATTTTACTACAACAACATTATTGAATCAAATACTGTTACTCCTAGTTTTCCACTAGGTTACTTCATTAACATTTCTCTGTGAAACCATACCTTTCACACTTAATACCATTCCCAATGGAAATCTATTTTCATTCAGTGACACTTTTCAAGTGAAAGAGCATTCATTTTTTTATCTCCAATTTCTCTGCATTAAAATCCTGCTTCCACTGTGAACTTTGATATTAGAAGTGGATTTATTTCACTGAGTAATTTTAGAAAAGTAGCTAAGTCATATCTAACAAATCCTTCCCTGTAACTCCTATCCTTGACACACATAGATTATTCACACACAACCTATTAAGCTCTTTGTTTTCTTTCGCATCAAGCTTGAAGATGTCTACACATCTTTACCTTCAAGGCTATGGATCCCTACTTTTCCTTTATATTCCCATTAATGACATTATTAACCTTCTATATTCATGTTCTATGTGAGGATTCTTTCTTTTGTTGTACCTGCAATTTATTCAAACTATTTAGCAGCTAAAGAAAAATCATTCTATTCTGCTCTTCTTGAGTTCTTTATCCACTTTTCATTACTTTCCATGTAACTCTTTATTATATCATCCAACTTTTGTAAGCTCTGTCATGCTTCCATGAATTTGATATATGTTCCTATCCTTAAATTGATCTGATTATACCTCTAATTCTGTCAAAATCTGCAAGCAACCATTTTGTTAGAATTATACATATTACAAAAATTCTCAATTAATGCTACACATACTTTTTTATGCTCAATTTATGAATAATTGTATCACAATTCTCCAAATTATAGTAATTCTGGGTCATCGTCCTCTGAAATATATTTCCAACGACTATACTCATTCCCTGATACGATCTTTGAGTTAACAGTTATGGCTTCCTGAAAATTCCATTTTCACCCTATTTGTGCATTTTCTCTACTTGTGAAATTTTATT
The DNA here is from genome assembly GCA_010110895.2 of Picea sitchensis. Lineage (NCBI taxonomy): Eukaryota > Viridiplantae > Streptophyta > Pinopsida > Pinales > Pinaceae > Picea > Picea sitchensis. Next base: position 164,238 of record SNQJ01S0004012.1, on the reverse strand, counting down.
GAAATTCCAACTTCAGTCAACTACAAAATAAAATATGTCAGGAAATAGAGAAACTTGTATAGGAGGCATATATAATAAAAATGACAAGGAATTCATAAAAATTCTCATATTTTCAATCTAATTCTTCAGAAAAAAAAAAAAAAAACACAACAATATGGAAATGACAACTTTTCCATTTTTCACCACATTTTCCAGACTTAGAATTTTTGGCAGAACTGGTTATCTCTCAATTTGTGCACTTCTGGAAAATTTTCACCAAACTAAAGTTGTTTTTCTTGATGATTAAATAAAATTTCGAGTAAATAAAAGTTTTTAGTTTCGTGATCTGTGGTCACTTTTTGTTACAACAAAATCGCCTTGTGGACAGGTGGATCTTCCCTCAAATTCTAGACCCCTAATACCAAGATAGAAATATGCAAATAGACACTAACATCCCTTTGAGATTTTCTTAACTAGTTGAAAAGAGATAAGGAGGAAAGGTGGTTGAACCTATTTCTGGTGTTCATCCTCACTGCTCCAATTTGAGTTTGATCTCCAAAATCGTTCACACATCTTGATACCTGCAAAGCATGGACAACAAAGAGACACAAGGAAACTCCTACTCTAGCATACTAGATTAAACAAATTCATCTATAGTAGATAAGCATATGTAAATATACATAATCTAGAAGGAAATAGGCCCAACATATATTAATGAGAACATTAAAAAAGACACTTACAATATGTAGATGTAGTTGCAACAACCTCTCCAAGTCCTTCTCGTCCATCCCTTGCACGATTATCCCAATATCATAAGTTTGATATCCAAAAGCTTCCTCCCAAGATCATAAGTTTGATACCTCTAATATTCCTTCTCTTCTCCATGGAAAGACTTCATTTTATAGGATTTGGAGGCTTAAACACCATGGAGAGGATCACTCATCAGATCCACTAAAATGGGATTTCCAAGATATTTAGGGAGAAAATATCTCTTAAGGATTTTGGGGAGAAAATATCTCTCAAGGATTTTAAGGAGGAAATATCTCTCCCATCCATGAGATTCTCAATTTCTCCTTGAAAATAGGAAACCAAATGTGAGGTGGATTATGACACTAAATTAATTTCCTTTTTATGGATATTAATAATTAATTCACGTGCACATGGTATTTTGACCTTCTTATAATATATTTCTCCTCCACATTGACTAGGGATTGTGACAAATGTTCTTTCATGGTGTCAATGTATGTGACACTTTCATGACACTTGTGACACTTAGGGTGAGGTACATAAGTGTGTAATTTTGGCGCATAATTGATCAGAACAAGGTCCTTCTTAGGTTACCAACAAAAGGCACTGAGTAGTCTAGAGCGCTAGAATTTTCATCTCCTCCGAAGAGAAGAAGTCTCACCCGAAGCGCAACCAAGACAAAAAGATAGGGAAGGGAAAGGAGAATACTTAGGTGGGTTTCCAAAACCTTCAATATTGTGCAAGATAGACTAACCACATAACATATATGAACTCATTCATACTATAAATAAAGACACTCAAGTTGTAGAATCATTTGTAAATAGAGATAGCATATTGATCTTATCAAGCATAAAGAAGTATTGTAAGGAGACAATTCATAAGCATACACACAAAATCACACAGTACTTTCAAAATTTTAGGTCCTTCCATTTATATTATCAGTAGAGATTCTCAGAGATACATATCAATTCTCTGTTATAAGATTCCGACTCCGGACTCATGTAACAGAGCTCTAACTACCCTTTTTCCAAAAAGTGTATACAAATTACAATAAAAAAACCTTTTCTCAACTACACCCAATCATACTCAATACTAACATCCAACCCAACCCTTTTACAATAGTATGCATCTCATATATAGGTTGAGTGGAATATTCTGGCTTTGGGCTCCACATGCTTTCTTGTTCTTGTTCTATTGTAACTGCTTTTGCCTTGCTGGCGTTGCGCTACCCCTTTTCACAACCTTTTTTTGTTTCTTTTCTTGCTACACTGTCCAACTCTTTTTTATCTTATGAAAATCACATTTGAACAAAAATGGGACTATAGTCCTTCTTGTGCAATATTCAAACCAAAAACGAAGGGCCCAACAAGCTCCAACCACAAGCCTTGACTCGTCCATGAGTCAAGTACTTGGCTTTTTCCCAGCTTCTAGGAGTGACTATTGCTTTCCTTTGTCCTCCTTCTCCACTTTTCTTTCATCTTCTGCTTTCACTTTTTCCTTTTTCGCCTCTTCAAACAAAGGGCCCAACTCTGGTACCAACTCTATGGCCCACTTCTTGACTTCCTAGAAACTCCCAATTTTATCCTCCCACTTCCTGGCAAGGAGTGAGGCTCAAGCTACAAACTATTGAGTCTCATATATGATACATCCTTTAGGCTTGGATGCGAACATAGATTTCCATTCAGAATCAGTTGTATCATCTACCTAATGCATCTACATGTACATTTCCAAAAGGATAGGTCGAAATTCACACAACTCTTTCTTGGCTACCGATTGTGCTTCAAACAGAGTGTTCAACTCACTGTCTTCTTTTTGGATTTGATCAAATTTCTCTTGTTGCTCTAGTGGATCCATGGTGACCACAAATTCCTCATTGAGTGACTGTATTCTTTCATGCATGTCCTCCAGAGTTTGGTTGCACATTGCAATAATTCCCATCCAGTCACTGACTTTGCGGAATATCTTTATGCACTCAGTTGTGCACTTGTGTAGTGTTGCTCGAGCATTATTACCTTCCAACACTATTTTCTCCATCTGATCTTCCATCTTCTGAGGTTATTGTTCTGCTTCTTGTTGACTCTCCCACAACTATACTTCTATATTCTCTACACAAATGGACAACTGTGACCATGCTCCCTAAAGTAACTTGATTTGATTTTCAGGCTCTCCTACAGCATTGGACTCTGGCAGTTGCGGTGCTACTTTCCTTATTTTTGGCCAGGATTCAACAAGCCTCTCCTGGAATCTTTCCAGTTTATTCTCCTCCTGGATCTTGGTGTATTCTTCCTATGTTCTTCATTCTTGAGCAAGGAGTGATTCCTCCCTTGTGAACTATGCAGTCCTTTTAACCTGCTGGAGCCTCTTCTCTCGTTGATCAGTTAAGGCTATGATCATTCCGACTAGCTGTGTTGCTAGCCACTCAGCAAGGTCAACGGAAGAAGGGGTGGATTCCCTGGGTACTCATACCTATAGTGGGAGTCCACTGGCCGTTGAATGCTCAGAAGGTGTCTCCACCTCCTCCAACCTATAGATGGCCCTGGCGCAAGCCTCAATATCAACACCGACGACAGGAACGTTAGAACTTCTATTCTCGCTAGGCAGAGTTGCAACAAATCTGTGCACTACTGATGGTTTTGGAGTACTAGCTACATTTTTTTCTGTACCGATGTTGTGGTTTGTCCTGAGGCCGTCTCAAGTTCCTTCTGAACCTCTGGTATCTCTATCTCTTTGTGGACCTCAACTTCCAGTGTTGCGCTTTCGATAGCACCCTCAACCTTATTTGTTGAGGAAGCGCGCTGAGGAATTAGGACTTGCGGCTTCGATATTGCTTGCATCTCCATTGGAGATAGAGTGTCCTTAATTGGCACAAAGGGTATAATTTGTTGGTTTTGGGATTCAAGGTTTGGCCCAGTGAGTTCTAGCCTCTATTCAGGTATTTCTAGGTTTGGACCAGTGAGTTTTGGGCTCTGCTCGGGTATCTTCAGGGGATCCAGCTGCATGGGTTCTAGGTTGATGGTTTGGGATGGAATGGCGATTCATTGAGGTGGTGACTAGGTTTGTGGTAGTGATGGAGGTTGTTCAGTGATGATGGTGGTGGATGGATTGGTTTCAGGCTCAGGGTTATCCTATATATCTATAATATGGGATGCTCGAGTTGCTAAGCGAGTGCGAGGAACGGTGGATGAAATGGGTTGGGGGTTCATAACCTTGCTTGGGGAGATCCCCGTCCTAGTTTTCTTAGACATTGGCTTTGTGATGAATGCAACGCTAAGAATTTCATTGACATTCTTACCTATCAACATAGATTTCTCTAGAAGCTGCGGGAACATAAGTAATTCTCTTCTTGTGCTCCAGTGGTTGTGTCTCTTCCTCCTTGTCAGAATCTGTCTATACTAGGGCTTGTTTCTTATGTACCTTCAGGCCTGAGCTTGGTCCTACCCCTCCTTCCTAACCCCTCTTTTTTAGAAGCTCCGCAAGAAGAAGGTAATGCATTCCCGACTTGCATGGGTTGCGTTTTACTCTAGGCCGTGGCATAACCTCCTTGTTGAAGGCCTCCTCATATAAGTTGAATGGCAACATTCATGAGTGGAAGTCCTCTCTGTTGGAATACCTTGGTCATACAAATGTATGGTGGTAGTTTATGATGAATGCAATGTTTCTTGTATTACAGTTGAGAAATTCCTGTGGAATGCGCAACCTATGAGTTGCGTCAAGAAACTTGTTTTACCATTTGGAGAACTGTGTTGTTGAAGGCAGTGTTCTTCGAGTCCTACCTTGAGTACCAAGGCTCAAACATCTTTTCCAATTGCCCCTTATATGCTAGCGACAATGGTATTCATGCGAGTGGCGTACATTTTCAGCATTGCGAACGCAACCAACAAGTAGCCGAAGGTGAAAGTTCCACCCTTATCCTGTGATTCCTCGCAAGCCACCAGGAGTTCCTCCTGTAAATAGCTGCACCAGTTGAAGACAATGCCATTGGCACAAAAAAATGCCACTGATATGGAATCCAGTGTGCACTCTCCTTTGTAATAAGACCTCATGACTTTTCTAGCAATTACATAGCAACCAGTCCTGACCGTCTCGGGTATTATGGGGATGATATGGTTGTGCACTCCCCCCTCTACATATGAAACCACTCATATAGACTGGGCTCCCCCTTCTTCTTCCCATGCTTGCTGGGACCCTAGAACCCTTTGGACACATCCTTGCCTTCAATGGAAAGTCCAGTAAGCTGGTGGATGTCCTCTGCATGAATTGGATATCTTCTATCCAACCACAAGCTTCTGTCATGTACCCTGCTGATGAGAAACTTGGTACACCTCGCAACTTCCCCAGTGGTGCCGAAAACTGACAAATCCCTGAGGTTCATAATTATAGAGTTAAACAAGTTGATTCACTCCAGCTTTGGCACAAATTGCATGCCTCCCAACTCATCCAGAGTGACACTCCAGAAGACATCGATGTTCATCTATGGGAACAAAACCTATTCAAATTGCATGCCTCCCAACTCATCCGTAGCAACACTACAGAAGACATCGATGTTCATATGCGGGAACAAAACCTATTCTATCAGGTTGAGGTCAATGAGCTTGACTTGACCGCCTTTTGATATCATTCATGATCTCACCTGTGGGTCATGTGGTTGTCCTGTATTGCATCCTTGAAAATGACATTCTTATTATCCCCGTATCTCTGACATGTAAGTCTGAAATATCAACAAATTCCATAGGAGAAACAAGGATTGGGGATTATGACTTAGGGCCGAGGGATTACACAGGCTTGCTCATGATTCATAATTCACAAATTTCTAAGTTATCTTTGGGAAACCATACGTCCTACATCGATTTCACAGAACCTTATACACGAGCTTAGCTGGCAAGTTCTGTAATAACTATTATTCATAATTAACCCTATAGACACAACTTGGATCTAATTTGTCCCACATAACTGGTTAACAGGGTAAATCTATTGGGTGATCTTGGAATTTACTAGGAAAGTTGGTCAGGGATGTGTCTAATTCCAGACCTTACTGTTTAACGGATGATAATCCTGGTATGAATACCGATGGAATCTTTGCATATTGTGGCCTAATGGTTTAACATAATTTAGACAGGTTACTGTAGCGATAATAAAGGCTATGATTGGACTAGGTTTGTGTGGCACATGGACTAGGATTGCATCCATATTCTCTCTCCCTTCGACCACAAAGGGGTCCCCTTCACATTCAATGACTGTCATTAATATATTCATGGCTCTTCTGATCCTACGATGTTGAGTAAGCAATTTTTCATCAAAACAACACTTAGACAGAAAAATGAACTACATGTTGCGGAGAAACAATACACTCTTCGACTTTATGAACTACATGCTCCTACAGACTAGAGAATTGGTCCTTTAGATCAGTTCTGAGACATATATGGTTTCAAGTGAGTGCCATTCACCCATCCTGGCCTCAACATACCATCCAGTTGCGCAAGTCTGACTTCTCCCGAAGGTTGGATATCCACAACTATAAATGGTCCCAACCAATGCATGAGCAACTTTCCTGGATGATTTTGGTATCTACTATCATAAAGTAGGACCTTGTATCCTTACACAAATGATTTGGTCTTAATGTGTCTGTCATCCCAAGATTTCTGCCTTGCTTTTCAACTGATTGATGGGAGTATGCTAAAAACCCAATCTCTTCAAGTTCTTGCAAATCCATGAGCCTCTACGCAACTGATTCATCCTATGACATGTGTGTAATCTGTGCAAGATATAAACTTGGAGTAATGAATTCTACAAGGACAACAACCTATTTCCCATAAACTATCTTAAATGGAGTGTACTTATGGAGTTTCTTTGTGGTTTTCTTGTAAGCCCATAAAACTGTTGGGACTCTGTCATCCCAATCATCCCTGTTTGCGCAACAAACCTTCGTTAATCCTCTCTCTAGAATCTTGTTAAACACCTCTACTGTTCCATTGGCTTACAGATGGTAGGGGATACTTTTATTATGTTGGATCAATAACTCTGTTGTAATATTTTTTATTGTACTACTAATAAAGTGACCACCCTGATCATTGGTCAGACTCTGAGGACATCCAAACCGAGTGATAATATTTTCAAAAATGAACCTAGCAGCAGTATCGGTCAAACAATCCTAGACAAATCCTACCTCCACCCAATGTGTAAGGTAATAAGTTGTGGTAATAATATACCTAGCCTTTGAATGCTTAGTGGTGGGCTTGATCAGCCCAATGAAGTCAACTACCCATTTCTCAAATGCTTGTAGAGCTCAAACTGGCTGAAGAGGCATTTCATCTCGTCATGATGTCTTACCCACTCTTTGAAAAACATCACAAGATCTAACATATGCCTTCACATCCTTAACGAGTGTGGCCCACCATAGTCCAGCTTGGATTACTTTCTGCGCAATGGCCTTTCCTCCAACATGACCTCCAACAACTCCAATGTGGCACTCCCACAGTATGTCTTGTCTCTCCTAATCTAAGACACATCTCCTGAGGATACTATCTAGTCCCAACTTATACAATTTTCCCGCAATCAATTGATAGTCCGCTGCTCTAAAAACCATATGATGTTTCTAAGTAGTGGAGTACATTTTTGGGCAAGCCCCTATACTTAAGAAGACTGCTATGTCTTCCAGGTATTCTAGTATGGCCTCAACCCAGAATAGGTCTGCATCTGGGAGCTGATCATCGACTTCTCTACCACTTTCTCCTGACTCTAAAATAGACAGGTGATCAGGCCCTACATTGCATCTTCTAGGTTTAATAATCACCTCAAATGAAAATTACTAAAACAGTAACAACCATCGACAAATTATTCCTTCTATAACATGTTTATTAACTAGATACTTTAATGCAGAATGATCAATAAATAACTTAAAATGAGATCCTAACAAATAATGTCTAAACTTCTGCAGAGTGTAAATCACAGCTAAACCCTCCCTTTCTATGGTTGTATAGTTGTGCTCATCTTGTGATAACTTCCTGCTAGAAAAATAGATAGGATGATCCATGGATCCATCTCTTGGTTGTGCTAAGATGACTCCTAAGGAAATACCTGATGTGTCTATGTGCACATGGAATTTGTTTTCCCAATTCATAAATATCAGAATAGGTGTCGTGTTGAGCTTTTCCTTCAGAATGTCTAACGCTTTATCACACTCTAGGGTCCACTAGAACACTTATGACTTCTTTAGTAGATTCTCCATAGGTGCAGTAATGTTTGCATATATTCTGATAAACCTATGATAGTACCCTGTGTGCCCCAACATGGAGCGCAACTGCTTATCACTTGTAGGTGGCGGCATTTTCATAATAAACACAACTTTCATTGGGTCTACCAGTACTCCTTCTCGACATACTATTTTCCATAAATAATTTCCATGTGGTACAGAGAAGATACACTTTCTGAGGTTTAATGATATCTGCAATTCTCTACATCTGTCAAATTTTAGACGTAGTAGCGCTACATGTTCCTTGAGTAGACTGTATACCGTCCACTCATCTATATAAACTTCTATAAACTTGTAAATAAATTCTCGGAAAGTTTCTATTACAATCTGAGAAAAAATTGCAGGTGCGTTCTTTACACTGAATGGCATCAAATTATATGCAAATGACCCCCATTCTGTTATGAATTTGGTCTTCTTTTTGTCTTCTTCAACAATCCTTGGTGATACCCCTAAAATCCATTTGTAAATAAGTAAGATTCTTTCTATGCAACCTGTTCTAGCACCTCATTAGTAAAAGCTGTTGGGAAAGAGTCATGCACACAGACAAAGTTAAGGATTAAATATCCTGCACATACCCTAGTGTCCTTTGTGCCTCTTTTACTCTGGATTACTATTGGGATAACCCATTCTGCGTCTTCCACTGCAAAAATAAGTCCATCTTCCAACATCTTGTCTATTTCCCTCTTAAACTTCTCTTTTACTCTGGGGTTAAGGCGATATGGTATATGCCTTACATGCTTTGATCCTGGTTTTAGTTCAATTTTCATCTCTCCCATAGCTCCTTTAATCCCTTTTAGCTCTGAAAATGTCTTTGGGAACAAATCCTCATACTCTCGCAACAGACTATGTATTTCTTGTCTAGTGTGCTCATCCCAATAATATCCTACCATATCTATCTTAGGTTGCTCTGTAGTTCCTATATTAACTTTACACAAATTCAATGGATAGTTATAAGAACCATCAGCATGGATGGGTATGGTGTTTTGGATTTCTATGCTTCCTTTTGTTTCCTTAATGGCTAAGTTTCTCAATTCTTCTAAATCATCTAGGATTTCCAAATCCTTCTCAATTTTATAGCATTCTATAGGTCTCCTGCCCGAGTCTAGGTGAAGTTCTTGGCTATGCCTTACGTATACCACTAGGTATGACTTTCGTTCACCAGTATCTAAAAAATAGAATTCTTTACTTCTTTGCAGGACTACTTTAAGCTCAGGGTACTTACTTGTAAACGAGAATTCCTTGCAAAATTTATCTGCCAATGTTTTCCAGTCATTGGTCTGTCTTCTGGTTTCTTCATGCATGTACCAAGATTTCAGAATTGGACCTATTGAATGGGGAAATACTTGAACCCATAAGTGAGATGGTATTTCCGCAACTTTCCATTGTCTCATGCATTGTTCAATATGTTCTTTTGGATTAGACTGTCCATTGAACAGTTGCGCAACTTGGAAATCTGTTTGCATCTCTAATTCCAATTGCTCCTTGTCTTGAAATCTATAATGGATAGCTTGCTTCACATCGTCCTAGTTCTCAACTAAGGCTTTGTGATTGGTCCACCATATGGTAGGGGTGTCCTAGAGGGATAAATACAAAACTGAGATCCTTTGATCCTCTGCTATCTTTTCTTCCATGTTGAACAAAAAACTGTCAAGTTCTGAGGTACCATCATATATCGAGTGTTCTCTGACCTCGATTCTGACCCATCTAGTTGCTCTGACAGTTGCACATATTCTTGAAAATATTTCATATGAACCTTACTTCCCACTGTCAAATGCCAGTTCTTAATCTTCGTCTACTGATAGTATGCTCCTCCAAATTACTGATCCATCAGCCATAGGATTTATGTAGTCTTCTCTTGTTTATGTTGTTACAGTGTACAACTGATCCAGGTCTTCTCCCTCCATATTGTTGTGCATTGGATCCGTGTATCAAGTGACTACATACAGATCCAAGGGTTGAACTACTTTTATTTCATCTGACTTAAATGTCATAGTGTCTTTCTTTAGTTAAATCATCGCATAGTTGCCATAAGACCAATCAATATTGAGTAGTACAGGATAAGGGTCCTTATCCCCCATGATTTTGATCACCCCAAAATTATCTACTGTCTTCACCCCCACAACATTTATTTCCACATTCTCAAGTCTTCCTATTAGAAAAATACAATACTGATTGGCCATTCTTAGCTGGATTGAGGAATATGTTAGCCGAGGTTTTCCTAAGGCTTCCCAAGTCTTTTTAGGCAATATATTAACATCATATCCTAGATCTAACATAACATCCTTAATCTCAAATTCATGTATTTGGGCTATTAATCTAAACTCTTTTCCAGTTCCTACTTTCCTTCTCTGCACTCTCTGAGYATTCTTCTGAGGAAGATTAGTCCTTATTCTCGTTTCTGGAGATTCATCATTTACTAGAACTAGGTACAGTTCATTGTGAAACTTTTATGTCAACTGGTCATTCCCAATAATATCCGAAAATAATTGAAACCAAAGGTCAACTACATTTTGTGGCTTCTCAGGTTGTCTCATTGAGACTACAGGGTTTCTGGGTGAAGGGGTGAAGTAGGGGCTTACACGATCTTAGGGTGAAAAATAGGTTGAAGGGGTTTATCTTGCATCTCAGGGCTAGGGATATTCTGAAATACTTCTACGAGATTTTTAAAGAAGAGATTCTGTTTCAGAGGGTCATACATGTCCTCCTTAGGCGCTACTTTATGGATCTGAGGTAAATTGTTAGCATCTGCGTCAATATTTTCCCCTCCTCGAGTAACGATATTAAGGTTGGGTAATTTTCCTCTAATAATCTCTTTATCTCTGAACTGATGAGGTTAGTTACTCGTTAACATACCCGATCTTCCCATTTTTCAATTAGTTCTGGGTAGTCTTCAGTTGTGTTCCCATTGGTTCTACAGTGAGATCACCATGGTCTCCTTGGATGGGGACAATATCTATCCATGTGGCCTTTCTCATCAAAGTTGTAGAATCTACTTGGTCCTCTTCCCCCGGTTCTTCCTCCTCTGAATTCTTCTTCAACTCCACCTCCTCGACCTCTTCCCGATCCCTGAGGGGTTTCATTCATCATGAATGATGTTCAATCCAGTCTATCTGGAAGTGCATCCAATGCTCTACACTAATTCATAGCATGTGTGGTAGATGCGTAAAAATCATAATGCACAGTATTTGGTACTTTTGAATAATTCTAAATAATGGGGCATTGTCTTGTCCCATTCCCATGGATTCAACAAATCTCTCAATACTCAACTGATGGCGTTGCTTGATTACCTAGAAAAGCATGATATGGGGTTGGGGTATGGAATGGTAAATTCGTAGATACTTACTCAACTCCTCCCATGGATCATGGTGAGTGTCCCATCGAATTCCGAGGAGGTCCCATTCCCCTCATCTGTGGACATTTGTTCACTAGATGTCATTCTGTGTAACATCCGGTACACCAAACTTGTGGTCGTCCTGGTCTGGGTATCATCAATTCTTGAATATTCTCTATAAGAACTAATATTTTCCCTTGTAGTTTCACAAAAGTTTCATCTGTTGGGGGTCTAGTCACTCTCAGGCTCCCCGGATATCCTACCATGGCTTCAATCTTCATTGATTTTTCCAAGGCACCTATCAAAGTGGATATCCGTTGTTGCGTTAACATAATCCTTGTCAAAGGTAGAAATCCCTAGATATACCATTCTCTTTGATGTTCCTCATGAATTAGATACGCTAATCTCCCTATAACATCTTTAAACTTCTGGCTATATTCCCATGCCGATTCACCTTCCCTTTGCTGAATTTTGTGCAACTCAGACATAGCTTGTTGTTATGACTGAGGTATCTTAAACTCCGCTATGAACTTTGTCTGTACCTGGTCAAGTGTGAACGCTTGACCTTGCAGTCCTAGTACTCCTGGATCAATGGCCTTCATGTACCATTTGAGAGAATGACCTCTCAAAGTAGTCTGGAACTCAACCAATTTATTCACATCCAGAGTCTCGTCGGACCTCTAGATTGCTTTGCATAAGAACCAATGCTGCTCAACATCCTCTTCTCTCTTACCCCATAATTCTGGGTATCAAGCAATCGAACCTCCTATGTTACCATCCATTGTTGATCTTATTGATCCTACCAAAATAAAACCTAATGGTCCTGGTTGCGATCTACCAGGGGAACCCAATATCCTCCCAGTATTTGTGCTTCCCGATTGTGGATGAATGACTGACTGTAGTATAGAATTTACCACTTGTATAGAGACACTTAGGGTATGGGTGATTCGAGGTTGGTGCCAATAGCTTCGGGGTGGGTTTATTTGATCTGGGAGGTCTTGTTCTCATCCTCTAGAGTGGTCTCTTCAGTCGTATTCCTGATATTTCCTAGCTTTGGGGCTAAATATTCTATTTCTTCTTCAAGATCCATGTCGACTTCCTTTTCCCTTGCTTCTACACCTTATTATCCTTGTCCACCCTCCTGGGGACTTATTTCCCTTTGCACTTATCTCTCACTTAATATTTGACTCGCTAGTCTTTCCTGTCTTCTCATCTTTCAAAACTCTTCCATCTGTCCTTCCTCTACTACTCCTGGTTCGACTTCTTTCTACAACTTCTCAGTTTATTTTATTGTTTTATTTATCTTACCGCGCCACCACTTATTAACTATGGTGACTCTTTTCAAGGATCTCTCATCTCTTGAGTCCATTTCTTGCTATTCCCCCATTTTTCAAAGAACCCTCCCCCATTTCTCAAGCTGCGACTCCAACCCAAACTCACCCCACCCTAAGCGAGGGTGTTTACGCTACCATCTCAATTGGGGACATATTCAACATCCCCTCTTTCATCAAGAAAACCTTAATCCACAGGGGGATTTGTCCCAACAGTATTCCCCTTGTGTATTTCTTGAAATCCTCTTCTGCTCATGAAAAAGATTGGTGATTCTTAGTTTCAAACTTGATAATATATCCATCTAATGTTGTATTGACCCGTAAATCGATCCCTCGCATTACTGGATGATCCAGCCGATGAAGTGTTGTGATATTTTTTGTATCCCCAGAGTAGGCCTTCTTGACTTGTTCCTAGGATTTCATAGCTTCTTGGAGCCTATCTATCCAGTTGAAAATCTCTTCCGGGAACTTAACCCAGAATATCTTGCATTGGTTACTCAATCTTTCTAAGTAAAAGACTACCTCATGTGTATCTTCCACATATTTTCCTCTCAGCTCTGCTTCTTTCCATATGAAGGCATCGCAATTTCTCTCCCACCATTGGTGAATATCAGATCTATGAATCCTCGGAAGCATTCTCCCTATAGGTTCCCTTTTAATGAAGGTCTCGAAAATGAAACCATTTTGTTGGTGTGGAATTGATCAAACTAGGGTTGTTCTCAGGTTACCAACAAAAGGCACCGAGTAGTCTAGAGCACTGGAATTTTCCTCTCCTCCGAAGAGAAGAAGTCTCACTCGAAACGCAACCAAGATAGAAATATAGGGAAGGGCAAGGAGAATACTTAGGTGGGTTTCTAGAACCTTCAAGATTCACCATGATTTTGCGCAAGATAGACTAACCACATAATAGATCTAAACTCATTCATACTAGAAATAAAGACACTCAAGTTGCATAATCATTTGCAAACAGAGATAGCATATTGATCTTATCAAAAGAAGTACTATAAGGAGACAATTCATAAGCATACACACAGAATGACACAATAATTTCAAAATTTTAGGTCCTTCCATATATATTATTAACAGAGCTTCTTAGATACAATTTCAGAGATACAAATCAGTACTCCATTACAATATTTTGGCTCCGTACTCATTTCACAGAGCTCTATCTACCCTTTTTCCCAAAAGTGTATACAAATTACAATCACAGAACCTTTTCTCAACTACATCCAACCATACTCAACACTAACATCCAACCCAACCCTTTTACAATAGTATGCATCTCATATATAGGCTGAGTGGAATATTCTGGCTTTGGGCTTCTCATGCTTTCTTGTTCTTGTTCTGTTGTAACTGTTTTTTCCTTGTTGGCGTTGTGCTACCTTTTTTCACAACCTTTTTCTGTTTCTTTGCTTGCTCCACTGTCCAAATCTTGTGTATTTTGCGTAAATCGTGTTTGACCAAAACTGGCACTATAGTCCTTCTTGTACAATCTTCAAACCAAAAATGAAGGGCCCAACATGTAACACTTTTCTTCCTCCGAAAATCTCAAAAATCCCAAAAGAGTGTCCCATAATAGTGGATTTTGGCCTATTTCAGCATCCCCATTCCAATCCCCTTAGTATTTATTCAATTCGTTCGTGGGTTATTTATGTGTCTTCTTTCTGGATACTCTCAATGAATTTCATCTTAATCTGGACCTCTGCGAATGATATAGACCCCCATCTTTAAAAAACATATTTCATCCTTTTTGATAAATACAAGAAGAAATGGACAATGACCCTCTCTGGAACTTTTGTAGAACTCCTCTCTACAAACAAAACCCATAAGTTTCATTTAAATATGAATTAATCCGCTCCACTTATGGCCAAAATACGAAAAAATGGCTCCAATATTGTTTTTTTACACTATGGAGCAATGTTGCCTACGAACGAATTTGCACCATTGATCTTAAAATCAGAATAAATCTAGACCATTCGTTGGAGGTCCCCATTCAAACTACTAAATAATCAGGCTAAAATGGGACTCTGAAAAGAGGGTATCGAAAAATATTCCTTTTCGATACCATCTAAGTTTTTCATTTGGAGTTCACAAAATTAGGTAAATTTCACCACTTTGACCCGAGAGTATCCAAGAATATTCCATTTCAATACCATCGAAACTGATCACTCGGGGTTCCAAAAATTGGGCAATTTTCGCCACTCTAGCCAAAGAGTATCAAGGAATATTCCCTCGTGATATCGTTGGAACTTTTCCTTTGGAGTTCAGAATGTTGATGAAGTTTCACTACTCCAACCAGAGGATATCAAAGAATATTCCCTTTCGATACCTAAACAATCGGAGTTGAAAATATTAGGCAATCTTCGCTACTCCGACCAAGGGTATAGAATAATATTTCCTTCTCGATACCATTGAAACTCTTATGAATGAGATATTCCAAAAACTCTTTTCCTAAAGCACATCTTCGCGAGATATGATGACTGAGAATGATCCACACTGATCTAACAACTCTCATTCTTTCAGGATTCTACCATTGACTTCTCTTCATGCCTGACTTTGAAGTCCTTCTGACACTTCCTTCCTGAAGGCCCGTCGAGAACGCCTTTCTTAGACCTTTAATATTGAATGTTGACGATTGATTTCCTCTGATTTCCCAAATGACCGAGAATGAACGTGGACCGTCGATTTACCTCATTTCTCAAACCTCAAAATGAATCTCATCCATCGATCTAGTAGCCTTGTCAATCTTTGAAAACCTTAATATTTTTAAATTTTTAAAGAACGAATCTAGGTCATTAATCTCAAGATCGAACAAAATCTCGGTCATCGATTTTCTGAAATATTCCCTGCACTACCGTGACCATTAAAAAATACGATATTTTCAATCTTCTAAGTCTAATTCAGCTATGAAACTACACAGATCAAATCCATTAAACCTCTCAAACAATATGAATCATTTAAACATGAATTTGCTCATGAATTTGGGATTTCACTCTAATTTTCCCCTATTTTCCCAAAATTCGTACCAGTTGAATCCGTAATAGAGAATATGCTCTATTTTCACCCTTTCCATCTCATACAAGTCTGGTGTTTCAACCATAAGCTCTGATACCAATCTGTAACATACCCAACCACTAAAAGGTTGGGCATGCTACCTCAAAAAATCACTTCTGAACCAATTTTGAACTTTGATAATAATTAATTTGAAAAATAAGCATGAAAGACTCACATGCATTAATCAAGATCCATTCTACAACATGAAGAAAATAAACAACGTTCCATGCACAACAAATAACCAACAAACAAGAACACAAAAATACATCTCAGAGATAATTAAATACACATCGAAAAATACATTGTACATAAAACACAAAGACGAGTTATCTTTGCAAGTAAACATTCACCAACTAACTGCAGACCAAGGATGTTCCTCCCAACCATAGACACTGTTGTTCATTTACTCTCAACAACAAATCACCCTTGATCCATGGCTATGAATCCACAAGGACGGGTCCTAGGCCAAATCTAAAACACACAATAGTTGGATAACTAGCTCTTAGATTTCCAAACCACACAACAAATCCAAATTTCCATATCTCTTTCCCCCTTAGCCTGTACAACCCAAATAAATGAACACCTTTCTATGCCATGTAGTCCCTCAGGTTGTTCCATTTCTCTCCAGGGCTCCAATGCTACTAGTTAGGAAATCTCCCTACCAGAAACTCCAAGGATTCTAAGCCGTGGACAGTTCTTTCTAAATTTTCATCAATCTCATGCATGCATGCATCCATTCCTTCCTGGAATGATCAGTAATCTATTCCAGCCATATAGAAATGTCTCTCCTCCTCTAGCCATTCATTTCCATTCTCCCCACCAAGAGCGCATGTATTCAACAAGACTGAAATGAGGAATTCTAAAATGAAATGATTAACCAAGAGAAACCTCCAAACAACCCAGGGGTATGATTTCACTAGTACATATTGTAAAAATTCCGACGTTTTATTTGTGGTGTTATGGACAAAATTGTCCATATTGTCACAAAATAGAGGAAATTTAAAAAAAAAAAATCATATTGCCCGATAACGTCGGTCTTGCCACGTTGACATCTCTCTTGCCACGTTGATGTCTCTCTTGCCACGTTAACGTCGCTCTTTCCATGTTTTCCACCGGAACGTCTCTCTTGCCACGTTTGTGACATAGACGTTTTTCTTGCCACATTTGTGAAGATTGATGTTGCAATTGCGATGTTTTGGAAACTAGGTTTTCCCCTCCAATGGTCTACCTTAGTATGTTGACCAAGTCAAAATACTAACGGTCACTTAGGTTTTTTTTACATCAGAATTGCGACGTTTCAAAATCTATAAATATGTTGCATTTGACGGATGTTGCGACAAGTTTTCTATAATAACGACGCTTTGGGGTCATAGTAGTTAGTGGTTAGAATGTTTTAGGGTGTGATTTTCATGTCATGAGTTATAGGGGTAAATGATTATAGNGTTGGTATCGGCAAGCGTTGAAGGATGTGGGAAAAATTCTCCATCATTTTGTCCCTCTGTCGCGTGAGAGCTTGCTCAAGCAACAGACTGATATGATCATCTGCTCCGTCATTTTTATTTTATTCCGCCATTGAGGGTTTCTTGGGTGTGCGAGAGCAATTGTCCTTAAGAGAGACAAGCTCAAGACCCAACTTGCTATACTCATACCTTGTCGGGGACATGCACTGAAAAAAAATGACCAAGAACAACCTGCTCTGATACCATTGATCTAGATTATTTTCGGCACGAAATGAGATCGGAGATATAATAAAGAAATGCACAGAGATATCACATATATTCAATAATATAACATAAATATATCAGAGATGCAACCCTAAACATAGATATACGGTAATACACGATTTCTATTAATGAAATAAATGTATAGAGACTATAAAATGCAGAGTGAAAGACTCGATAGAATGGTGGCAGCTTATCTCTGAGAAGAGATGTGACGGCTACTCGCATTCGCAAGAAGATGATTAAAATGAGGCTCTAAATGATTTTTTACAATAAACAGGAATTCCAAAATTCCTAGAGATCCAAAAACCTAACCCTAGGAGATGAAGCGCCAAAAGTCATGTGGGCCCCGTTTGGGTAAGTTAGTACATCAACTTCCCAGGGTCGTAACTTTTACATACGATCTTTGTTTTAGGCGTATGATAGCTTGTTGGAAAGGTATCGTTGAGGAGATTCATTTTTGGGGATCAATTATTCCTTTGACTATCATTGAGAACCTCAATCTCGAAAAACCTTCATTTGGGCCCTCAAAATGGCCCCGAAAGTTAAAAACTGCTAAAAATAGTAAATTGCCAAATTTGCCAGAAAATTGTTTTGAGCCAGTCGGAAAAGGTAGGTGGCCACCGATATCCACCTGGATCATATTGTCATTTTTGTCAATGGATTGATGTCAAGTGGAGTCATAGATAGATGGTGTCATGCATAGATGAAGATGGATCAATGTGTTTTCATTGATATATGATGCATAGATGGATTGATGCATTAATGTATTGATCGTTGGATCATGTGATCATGCATGGAATCAATGAAAAGGGGACAATGTCATAGTGATGTGTTGTCATGGGTTATTCCAGTTGGATTGATGTAAATATGAATCATTATTGCTGTGTCATGGTTGATAGGAAGTACAAATGAATGAACTCCAAATTGGTCCCCTTATGGTGAAAGCCCTCACGAGAAGACGCTTTGCAGTTGAGTTATCCTAGAATTATGGTTAGAGAACCCAAGCTTAATTATGGAATAATGAGATAAAGATCAGTGAATTTGTCAGTGAAATTATCCTGGATGGATAGTGCTTGTCATGCCATTTCTGGTGGTATGTGGAACGTCACATAACTCCTCACGGTTTGATATTTATGGCCTTACGAAGTTGTAGGACCCTCATGTGTTGTTTAGAAGCCCCAAAAGGTCAAAGAAGTCAAAGTGTTTGCAAAGAAGAAATTATATAAATAATAAAGTGAAGTGATTAAGTCAAAGAGAACAATTTAAATAATAAAGTTAATAGAGAACTTTCTAATTATGGAAAGTGGTTATAAGTGGGTTAGCCCTAAAATAAGGAAAGTGAGTTAAGTGGACAAGTAGCCATGTGAAAAAGTGGCTAAGTGGATAAATTTGGGCAAAGGTGGCTATGTGGAGAAAGTGGCTAAGTGGATGCTTCTAAGGAAGCTACTTGGAGAGTATAAATAAGTGAGAAAGGGTCTCTTGTAAAAACATCCCTTGAGCATATATTGAAGATATATTATGAGTGAGAGAGTGATTGCAGGTGCTCATGAATGCATGAAGTTTCTGTAAGTCTGAGATATTGATGACAAAACTTTCGGAAGTTCAGAAACCCTAGTTTCTGAAGGAGTATGCGGGTTGTAGTGATTTAGAGCATGTACATACACTGGATGCAGTGAGCCAGAGTGCATACACACACGGACTGAAGGAGGTCAGAGCGCGTACAGTTGGAGAGAGTCATGGAGACTTGAGTAAGAGCTTGTGCCAGGTCCTTGAAGTCTAAAGCAAGTTCTAGATCTGCATTATATGGGCTCATATCTGTCATAGAAGTTCTGATATGGTTACATGATTGTTTTGATGGATACTTTTGCTTATGGTATGGTGAATTCTGAAGGCATTATTGGTATAGTTGTTGTGGTATGGTCATGTTGGTTGATTGACTGAGTGAGAAACACTCTTATGTTTCGGTACTGATATGGTTGCTATAGTATACTGATTACTTATACATGATTGAGTAACATTCATATTGCATGGTTGAGGAGCATGAGTAAGTTGTTGGACAACATAGATGTGTTGTGATAGTTATGGTACAGATTGGACAGTGAAAGGAAGAAGTGGATATGGCAGAGGCTGCGGAGGATTTGAGTTTTTATGGAGAGAGAAAACCCTAGTTCTTAAGGAGGCATATGCAGGCTGTTGTGAGCCAGACCGTGTATATACGTGGGATACACTATTGGTAGGGTGTGTACATACGCATGTTGCACTACTGACAGGTTACGTGCCTGCTGAAAGATTGGTATCTGTTGAGGATTGAATCATATTCTCAGTTGGTGCTGAGTTGTGTAAGCTGAGTCTTGCATTGCAGAGCTAGTGCTTTTGTGGAGTTGATACTCTATTCAATTGTTGTTGATAAACCCAAGGATTGTAGTCCATAATAAAAATAAAATTGTACATACATCTTGTGTTCTTTGTGGTGATGGCTTATTATGATATATGTTGTTGTTATCTGTTGTTGATATATGTTCACATACAACTGGTTATAAATGACAGTAATAAGTGATGAGTAAAATGTTGATTGCTAACTAAGGATTTTTTGTGAAGGAAGTTGAAATAGATCCCTACACTAATTCACCCCTCCTCTCAGTGTGGTCAGCGTGTCCAAAAAAACCATCCAAGAAAGGAACAATATTCCATGCACAACAAATAACTATCAAACATGCACACATAAATACATATCAGAGATAAATAAATACACAGTGGAATATACATTATACATAAAACACAAAGACCACTTATATTTTCAAGTAAACATTCACCAACTGGTTGCAGACCAAGGACATTCCTCCCAACCATAGACATTGTTGTTCATTCACACTCAAAAATATTGTCACCCTCGAGCCAAGGCTATGAATCCACAAGGATGGGTCCTAGGCCAAACCTAAAACCATGCAAGTTAGCCAACAAACTATCATGTTTTCCCAACCACACAACAATCCTAATTTCCATCCCTCTTCCCCTTCATCCTACACAACCCAAATAAATGAACCCCTTTCTCTGCCATGCATTCCCTCAAGAAGTTCCATTTCTCTCCAGGGCTCTATTAGTACTGGTCCATGAAATATCAATGCTGGAAACTCCAAGGATTCTTAGTTGTGGGAAGCTCTTTCAGAACTTCCATCAATATCATGCACACATGCATCCATTCCCTTCTAGAATGATAAGTAATTCCTCACAGCCATCTCACAATGGCTCTCCTCCTCCAACCATTCATTTCCATGCTCCAACCAAGAACACACAAATTGGAAATAATGAGGAATATGAGTGATTAAATTCTTAGCAATGAATGAAGAACAAAGAACTACCCCCAAATATCCCATAGGAAAAGTTTATATAATTACTAGAACCAAGAACTACATGGCCTCCCCCCAAGAAGCTCATGTAACCACTTTTCTCAATTAAAACCAAGATGGTTAAATAAAATATAATAAAAATACTTAGCCCCTTTAACCCCCTCTCTTGTGGAATCATAACCCCCTATCTCTTGTCCTTGTTCGTCTTCCAACCAACGATGTATGATATGTGTGTGTGTGTGTGTTACATTTCTAAGCACTCTGACCCCTTTCCAACTTTACTGGATCACCAACCTAAGTCACATTTACATAATACATTATATTTCATAGGGGTTAATATCGTGGTGTTACATCCCCCTCCCTTATTTTTTGCAGTGTCCTCAATGCACAACACCATACATGTTTTCTTATTATTACAAATCTAGGCTCTTATTCCTTTAAACAAAATAGACAGTCTAGACAAATTCTTATATACATAGGAATTTCGGCCTAAATCTTGAATACATAGGCACTTCAGCTCAAAACGTGCACAAGGATTGTAAAATTTTATATTTCTGGAAGCAGTTCCAACCAACAAGCTCCCATTCTCCATTAGCCTGCACAACCCAAGGAAGTTCGTGCACAACCCAAGGAAGTGTACCCCCTTATCTACTCTGTTTTATTTCAGGATGTACCACTTCTTTTCAAGGCTTCAGTACACTCAGTCAAGAATTCTCAGAGTTGTTTCCCCAAGAACTCCAGCTGCAACAAGTCCACTAGACTCTTCTTCGTTCCTTATCTTTGTCCTTGAGCTCAATTTCCTCCTAGTACTCTTCTTCCCAAGATTCTAGTTCAATATCCAACATCTCATATGTATTACACACATACAATCATCATGAGATAATATCATAGCAATTTTCAATCATAAATGCCAAATTTGTTTTATATAGGAAAACTAAATTTCCAAGCATGGGCTTCCAGCTCATAATTTGTTTGGCTCTTGTAGCAATATGTATAAATATTTCTTATAGCTCACAACAATTCCATACCCAAGACCATTCTTCTTGCAATTTTCCTTAGCCTTCACTCAACCAAACCAACTGTTAGCATATCATAACAATTTTTAATTATAAATTTCCATATCAATTTTATACAAGAAAATAAAATTCCCCATCCATGACATTTTTTCTCATAATGTTTGGATCTTACAGTTGTAGATATCAGTATTCCTTATGGGATTACATCCCTTCCCTATCCAAGACCATTCTACCAGCAATTTCATCAATTTACAT
This sequence comes from Picea sitchensis, assembly GCA_010110895.2. Classification (NCBI taxonomy): domain Eukaryota; kingdom Viridiplantae; phylum Streptophyta; class Pinopsida; order Pinales; family Pinaceae; genus Picea; species Picea sitchensis. Next base: position 142,205 of record SNQJ01S0004012.1, on the reverse strand, counting down.
TCATCCAAACAAACTATTAGCATAACATAACAATTTGTAACTATTAATTTCTCAAACCTATTTTATATAAGAAAATAAAAATTTTAGGCATGATTTTTCTTCTCATAATATTTGGCACTACAGTTGTAGATATCAGTATTCCTTATGGGATTACATCTCTTCCATATCTAAGACCATTCTACTTGCAATTTACTCAATTTACACTCAGCCAAACAAATTGTTAGCATATCATAACAAATATACATTTTCATGGTAGCAATTACAAAGTTTCGCAAAGTGATCTTAGAATTGATTATAGAAGCAATTCAATCACTCCAATTAATCCAACTATTAATTGGAATGAACCTATCATCATCTACACATGTATTATTAACCAATATTTTATTTCTTTTAGCGATCAATATTTTTATTACTATGTTCCCTTGACAGAGTTTTTTTGTAATTCATCATTATGTAACTACTTTAACCTACAATTTTCTTGTAGCAGTATCTAACAACTCTTGAAGTGTTTTCAACTTTATGAGTTAGAAATACTCACATTATTTTAGTTGTTAGCATAATCATTTCTATGCCATATAATATATACATGCATTCACCAAAATGAATTCAATAATTCCTTTAATACCACTTGTAACATTTTCAACAACTCCAAAACATGATCTCAGAATTGTAACAAACAACAATTCTTCAGCTAGTATTCATATTAAATGTAATGCATATATCCATCATTATGCATTTTCATCACCATGAGATTTTTATAATGTAGCAAATAATTACTAATAAAATAACAATCGATGTGCCAATACCCATGGCCACATCTACACAATGCATCCCTGCATTGACTACATAATATCACATAACTATGTCATGCATTCCACCCTGATGAATTGGAAGGTCTGACCAATGCCTCAACACATCATTTAAACTCTTCCCAATATTGCCCGACTATTTAGATACCCTCCTCTTCAACCCATACACAACATGAGGAAACATGATTCCTAAGTTCTCTTCAGTGTCGGCAAAGAGGTTGTAGTCCACACATTAGCTATAAAAGGAAACCATTGAGCACTCACATAACGCTATATCCCTTCCATATCCAAGCATATCATGGTATCACACATGACTATCCCTATGGTTATTCATTGATATAGCAAGAGTATGTCCCTTGATTTGACTTGGTTTTAATCCTATAACCAATCATAACACAATATGCAACTAATTTTTATCTAAATGCATCCTAGCATCAACACCATTTATATACCCTAGGCCCTCAGTCATTACATATCAATTTAAATATTGAAAAATTAACTAAGGGAATTCTTACCTCAATTCCCTTCATCATTGGAAGCTGCCAAATCCATACCTGCATGGATATTATCAACCTACTTGATGCTACAAGATCAACTGGTATTTGTAGAAGCTCACATGCTTCGTCTTCCAACCTTTTGATCACCATTCCTACAACCCCCATGGGTATTCACATAGATGGAATTCATAAGCAATAGAAACATTCCACATATTTAACCATGCTATCTCATTTTTCCTAAATACATAATCCCTCATTAGTCATACTCAATTTCCATAACATCATTATTGCATGTATTTAACAATAGAATATTATAACTCCACAAGCATGTCATATGCATATCCAAGCATGTACATATTGTAGCATCCCCAACATCCAACTGGGATATGCCACATAAAATTTTTGAACTGTATACAAAATTAAAAGATATAGAAACTCTGCAAATACACAGATTCAAACAAAATGATAATAAAAATACACATGCAGCACAGACAGTAAAAACCCATAAAAATAAACGCATACAAAATAATGAAGCATGTAATTTAACACACAATTGACACTTATCTTGGTAAAAATATCACCAACTGCGTGCAAAACTTCCACGTTCCTCCCAGCCTTAGACCACACTGCTCAAAACTCTCAGTAGTGGGTCACCCCCAAACTGGGACTAAACTCCACCCGGGTAAAGGAATTCCTAACCAGGCTGATGTATCTCAAACAACAGAAAAAACTCTGTCACAAGTGCCCACTCGAACTAATAGCCTACAGTCCCTCATTCCCCACATGCATGTCCCACCCCAGGAAGTGTGCCCCTTCTTTGCTCAACAGTCCTTCGACTGAACCGCTTCCTTTTCGGGGTTTCAACAATAGGCTGGACAGGAAGTCTCAGAGCCCTGTAGCTGTAGTTTGGCACCTTCGGGAAATCAATTCCCAACAATTCTTTCATCTAGAGAGAATTACTCATGAGCCTGACAACCCGCTTCTTCAGTCCAACTCCTAAGCTAACCAAATACATATACAAGTAAAAGTACAGTGATAGGAAGGTACAGAGGACAACTGAATGAGTGAGTGCATCATGATAGAATGATGTAAAATGAACTAAGTCCAAACTATATGTATGCATGTTCCCAACTTGACACTTGTCATGTTTAGAACTACTTTGGCCCACTTGTCCCCATCCTTGGAAGTTAGGATAAAATAATTATCCATACTTTATACTTTAAGGAATATTAATATAATATCTCTTTTTTCTTAAGCTCTCTAGCTTGGCCCTTATCCTTAAATTTTAGCACCCTTTCCCTAACTAGTGGAGTTTAGTCCCCCATACTCTTTTACATGGTTGGTTTGTCGTAGTGATGTGTTTTTCATTAATATTTGTGTGTGATTATATTTACATTTACAGATATATTGTCCTTTCTGCATCCTAGCTCACCAGCCTCAAAACACAACATATACACACAGGCTCTCTGGCCTCAAAATCGCACACACTTAAGTTTGTTGCGCGCAGTATCCTGGAATGTGCACTCTTCATCATTTTAGTGTGCAGTACATGTGCGCATTATACCATGGAAGGTGCATGCAAAAAATGATAACAAACAGCTCACCATCTTAAGTACATTTGTATTTACATTTACAGTTGGGGTTCAACCTAGGGGTATTACACATATGCGCAAATGCACATCCATATGCACCAAGCATTCACTGTCATCATGCCTACTAATGCATTTAACTTCATTCTATGCATCATGCACTCTAGTGCATTTCTGTTCCACTTCACTTATTTATTTATTTATGTTGTAGTTGGTTGTCTTTGAATTCCTTGATATCCTTTTTTCCTTGTGTGCTCCCATTCTGCTCATATTCCCTACCGTTCTCTATTATGAACACTTTCCATCCAAGTTCCACTTGGAAATTTTGTAATCCAACCAATGTGTTCTATTTGTAGCAACTTCTCTTAGGAAGTCGTATCCAAACTTTAGCTTTATGAAACATTCCAGCATCTTGGAATGAGGTAACTCACAACATTCCATCGCTCTACTACCACAACCTCTTTGAATCAACTTATCAATAATCATTACACATCCATGCTATTACTTCTAGTTGTCCATTGAATTTATTCATTTAACAATTCCTTGTGAAGCCATACTTTTCGCACTCAAGGTCATTCCCAAAGGAAATCTATTTTCATTTAGTGACACCTTTCAAGTGAAAGAACCTTCATTATTATATCCCTAATTCCTCTGCATTGTATCATGCTTCCATTGTGAACTCTGATATCAGAAGTGGATTTCTTTCTCTAAGTGATTTTAGACAAGGTAGCTAAGTCATAGCTAGCAAATAATTCCCAGGAACTCATATACTTGGCACATAGAGATGATTCACACATCTCCTAAGATCCATGTTCTCTTTCACATCAAGCTTGCAACTATCTACAGATCTCTACCTTCAATTATATGGAGTCTTACTTTTCCTTTCTATGCCCATTAATGAAACTCTTCACTTGTTGGCTTCATGTCCTATGTGAGGATCCTTGTTGTTTTTTCTGCAATTCATTCACACTAGGTAGCAGTTGAAAAAAAATCCTTTTGTTCAATTCTTCTTGAGTTCTTTATCCACTTTTCATTACTTTCCATGTAGCTCTTTATTACCTCAACCAACTTCTACAAGATTTGTCATGCTTCCATGACTCTGATATCCAATCCTAGGCTTGAATTTATTTTATTATACCTCTAATTCTACAAAATGTGCAAGCAATCATTTTTGTTAGAATTATACATTTTATAGAATTTTTGTCAATTAAGGATACATGTCCTTTATATTCTCAATTCATGAAGAGTTGTATCATAATTTTCCAAATTACAACAATTCATGAAGAGTTATATCATAATTTTCTAAATTATAACAATTCAAGGTTATTCTCCTATGAATCATATTTCCAACGGCTATACTCATGCCTCATTCTGATCTCTGAGCGGAAATTTATGGCTTCGTGAAAAAGCCATTTTCACCCCATTTGTGCATTTTCTCCACTGGTGTAATTTTATTGAAAGGCCGACTTCTGTCAACTGCAGAAGAAAACATGTTTGAAACTAGAGAAGCATTTGTATCAGACAAATAAAAATAATGACAAAGAATTCACAAATACTCTTATAATTTCAATCTGATGCTCTAGTCAAAAACTCACTATCTCACAATCTGTGCATTTCTGGAAAAATTTCATTAAAAAAAGTTGTTTATATTGATGAGTGTATAAAATATTGAATACAAATAATTTTCAATTTTTTCGATCTGGGGTCACTTTTCTTCCTCCAAAAATCCCAAAAATCCCAAAAACGTGGTCCAGAATAGTGGATTTTGGCCTATTTCAGCATCCCCATTCCAATCCCCTTAGTATTTATTCAGTTCCTTGATGAGTTATTTATGTGTCTTCTTTTTGGACTCTCTTCGTGAATTTTGGCTTGATCTGGGCCTCTGCCAATGATCTGGACCCAGATCTTTAAAAGTCACTATTTTGCAATTTCTGACAAATCCAAGTAGAAATGGGTAATGGCCCTCTCTGGAACTTTTGTAGATATCATATCTGTGGACAAAACACTAAAGTTTGATCTCAATACAACTTAAGCTGAGCAAATTATGGAAAAAATAAGATTTTTTTTTTTGAAACTATGGAACAATTTTGCCTACGTGCAATCTGCACCGTCAATCTCAAAGCATAAACAATTTGAACCGTTGATCTTCTTGGCCTTGAAAAATTGTAGCTATACCTATGCAATTTTTTTGGGACTCTTCTTCAGAACCTTCCCATCAGATAGCTTCAAATTGTTGGGGTACGTGGATTTCTTTGAAATCCGTAGTCTGAAACACTATTGGACTCTTCCCATCAGGAGACCTCCATCGTAAATGGGATTTCCTTGCTTGTCGACCCTTTCAAAATCCAAAGTAAAATATCTTATTGGGCTTGATCTGTCGGACTTCATCCATCGGAACCCTTCTGGAATGAACCTTTCGACAACCCTCTTCTGAAGGCTCTCGGGAACCATTCTCCCCGAAGCCATGCACTTGACTTCCACATGACATTTTCTAATTCTCCCACTTTTGATGACATGTGTTCTGACATGGCATGTTAACTTGGTGTCTCATGTGGAATTCTCCTCTTCCCTCGGCCTTTCCAAGACAACATGCTCGTTCGATAGATTGGACGATAAAAAATCATTCCGATCAAGGACCACGATCATCTCGGGATCCAAAATTGTGCACTCGTTACCTCGGTCGGACTTAATTCATTGGAAAACATTATAAACAAGCTCTTTTGAAAACACTTTTCCAAAATAAAATCTCTACGAGATCTGACGACTGAGAATGACCTCGAATAATTCAATGAATCTCATTCTTTTCGGCCTTCTACCATCGGGCTTCTCTTATTCGAACCTCAACTCGTGCCCAATTTCAACACTTTTCCAAAACCAAACTTCCAACAAATAGCTAGTATTTTCCCTCTATATAATGAACGATCCTCGTTCATTTGGCTCACACCATCAGAATCCTCCCTTCAAACTCAACCTCATGTTGACTTCAAGTCTTTCTGAAACCTTCTTCCCAAAGGCCTTTCAATAATGCCTTGCTCTGATCTTATGTGATTGAATCTCGATCTTTGATCCTCATGGTCAAATTAATCAGGTCCATCGATCCGTAAAATTCACAACCGTCATGATACTCACAGGAATTCAAATTCCATGGTTGAATTCGACTATGCAACTTGCAGATCAACACCATGAATTACTTCTTCGATTGCTCTAAAGCATTGAAACTCAAAATTTGCTCAAAATTTTAGGGGTTTCACTTTTGTTCCCCATTTTTATGTAATTCATCAAGGGATGAAATATGCAACAATGAATTTTCTCAATTCGTGCTAGCTCCTGGCCCATACAAGCTCAGTGTTGAACCTTGAGATATGATACCACTCTGTAACATACCCAACCACCAATATGGGCCACACTACCTCAAAACACCCACCAAGAATGCTCCGAAACTAACTTGGAATATACCGAATACAATAAATGCCAAAATGATTTTCCCAAATACCGATTTGAGACGTACCCATTTCCTGAGTACTTCCAAATTCTCCCTCTTAGACTGATTATGAATTTTTGTTCCATTCTCTTGGATAAATAAACATGTATTCAACACATGCAATTAACATGAGCATGCTAAACCATCCAATAAAGGAACAATATGCCATGCACAACAAATAGCCAACAAACATGCACATAGAAATACATCTTAGAGATAAATAAATACACAGTGGAATATACATTATATAGAAAACACAAAGAGCACTTATCTTTTCAAGTAAACATTCACCAACTAGCTGCAGACCAAGGACATTCCTCCCAACCATAGACATTATTGTTCATTCACTCTCAACAACAGTGTCACCCTTGATCCAGGGCTATGAATCCACTAGGACGGGTCCTAGGACAAATCTAAAACCACACCAGTTAGCTAACAATCTCTCATGTTTTCCCAACCACACAACAATCATAATTTCCATCTCTCTTCCCCTTCAACCTACACAACCCAAATAAATGAACCCCTTTCTCTACCATGCAGTCCCTCAGACAATTCCATTTCTCTCTAGGGATCTAGTGCTATTAGTATAAGAAATATCAATGATGGAAACTCCAAGGATTCTCAGTTGTGGACAATTCTTTCAGAACTTCCATCAATATCATGCACACATGCATCCATTCCCTTCTGGAATGATCAGTAATTCCTCACAACCATCTCACAATGACTCTCCTCCTCCATCCATTCGTTTCCATGCTCCAACCAAGAGCACACGAATTGGTAAGAATGAAGAAGATGAGTGATGGAATTTTTAACAATAAGTTAAGAACAAAGAACCACCCCCAAACAACCTGTAGGTGAAGTTTATATAATTACCAGAACCAAGAACCACATGGCCTCCCCCTAAGAAGCTCATGTAACCACTTTTCTCAATTAAAAGCAAGATGGTTAAATAAAATACAATAAAAAGACATATCCCATTTAGCCATCTCTCTTATGGAATCATATCCCTCTATCTCTTGTCCTTGTGCGTCCTACATCTAGCGATGTATTTTATATGTGTGTGTGTGTGTGTATTACATTTCTAGTCACTCCGACCCCTTTCCAACTTTACTGGCTCACCAACCTAAGTCACATTTACATAATACATTCTAGTTCATAGGGGTTAAAATCAGGGTGTTACAAATGTCAATGATAAAAGAGGCATAATATGAAGAACACAAAAAAATTTTAGACCCTCATGGGGAAATGAAAACAAATAGGCAGTCCATCATCATGCAAGATAAAGGAAACATCTAGCTTATCCAAGAAGTATTACCAACTATATTTTCTCTAGAATCATAAGTTAATATTTAGGGGCAGGTGTATCACTCACCCTTAGATTGTGTTTCAACACACTAGTATTCCTCAAATGGTTTTGATGACATTATAGGAGAGAGCTTGGATTCATACTTTGCTCAATAGTTCCCTCAAACCAACACGTATCTGTCACTTGTTGTTTTTATCCTACTTTGTGATGTTTCAATTATTTCAATCAATTACATGATACCTCAACTACACATACCTACACAATGCTATAATACTCTTGTGGAAGTTGAGGTAATCGAGTGGCTACATTGGCTTTATGACGTCACCTAGAATTCCTTGAGCCAATGCCAGTTAGAGTAGGAATAGGAGTATCCTAGATTTTATTTCCATTTCTATTTCAAACCAATATTTCGATCTATTTTGGTTTTTGAATAAAAGTCACCAAATGCTATTTGTTTTTTTTGTGGTTTAGGATGGCTCTAGTTCTAGTTTCTCTTAAATGGTATTTTTCTTCTTTTCACTAGTTCCTTTCGTTTTGTTGTTTAACTTGAAGCTTGGCTTAGTTTTGGTTTTCCTTTATTTTCATGAGAGAACCATATGCATAACCCTTTTGAAAAGGTTTAAATGGAAGATTTAATTTCTTCAATAACATTCACCTTAGCATCGACAACTTGAAAGCAGTAAGTCGGAAGAGAAAGATCATGATTCTTTGAACAAGTATCTACTTTAGAAGACTCTACATTTATGGGAGGATTGGGATAAAAATTTCATGAGATTCCAAGTGAATAATTGTACCTTGCAACATTGAATGACTTTCCTTTTGGATTCCTAGCATATCATCAAAGGTGAACACTTAAGGTATTTACTATTTGAGCTCTTTGTGCATAATTAGAGAAAATGAGTGTTAATTTCATATGTTTAGAGCTACGCCTTCATGAGATCGGCCAAGTATTATAATGCATATTGCTTATCTCTGTGCATGGAAACACAAAGTTTTCCCATTTCCATTTCCTTTTGGTAAACTTATTCCTTGGATAACCCGAAGTTTGACTCCATCACCCATTATGAACAAGACACTAGTTTGTAAATATTTCAAATATTTCAAGACAACCCTTAAGCNCGCATCCTATGGAAAGGTGAGAGTAAAACGATCTTAAGGAGCAAAAAGAGAAAAAGAGGATTGTCTTTCATCCCCAAGGTGAAGATCGAGCAACATGTTTGGTGTCACTCCAAATTATAATAACAAAAAGGTGAGGATCAAGGATTCTAAAAGGGTAGCGACTATCCAGAGGGATAGAGTCGGGTTAATTTTTTATTTAATTTAACCACAAGGGATTCAACGCCCGACTAGATCCATTCAACTCAACGCATACCTTAAAATCAGAATTCAACGGTAATGCATTGTTCTAAAGCTCTAGTAAACATAGAGTAGGGCTCATAACTCAAAGTAGAATGCAATGATCAATGTTTTGGGGTGCACACAGTCAAAATAAAATTTCCACAACAAAAGGACATTTCCTGTACGATCGTTCAACTGAAATTTAACAGAGAAGTGAATGGAGTCTCCTACATATATTTTTTTGGCGAACACAAGGGCTCAGATCTGTGTATGTTGTCCAGAAAAATGCCAACTGTACAAGGGTTCTGCATTGTACACTATTTACTAATCACATTGGGGAGAGCTCTTGTAGCTTGACTGCAAGGGTTTTGCAACAAAACTCTTGTGAATGGTTTTGGTGGCAAAAGATTCAACCCTAGCCAACCTAGAGAAATAATCACTCAGATTCTTCATTGGTTTTCCTTCACTAGAGATTTTAATCATATTTCGGATTTTTGGGATCTTTGTTGAGGTAGAAATTTGGTTGTGGCAGTTGTTTTTTTTTAAGGTATTTCTTATGTGAGGGACCAAATCATCTGGAAGAGAGGTCGATTTTTGCTATTGGGACAGAGTACCTTGCTGGATTGTTATTTCTCCGTGGTTGGCCCGAGTTACATGCTTGGGGAGGTCGATTTCTGTAGGAGGAGGCCGTATTTACCTGTAGACCAAGACTCCAGTTGTGGTGGCTATATGTCATTGATCATGGATTGATTCAAGCTGATAGAGGGTGCAATCTAGGAGTTGGGACAATTCTCCCTTTTGGATAGACTGTATCTGCTAAAGGGGGCCAAGTTCTCCATGGTACAAAGGATATTTTCACTTACACTCAGACCATATTTCTGTCTGTTTATTGTTTGTTGCATTGCTAGAGTTTATTTCATTGTGGAGGGTGTCCTTACCACTATTATTTCCAGCTGTAACAGGTCAGATAAATATATAATAAAAATAAGATTTATTGTGTAGTATTTTCCCTTGCTGTTATGTTGTTTTGGTGAAGAATTTCCCTTGGTATATGGCTATAATTTTTGACAATGGGCATATAATATGAACATTAAACTAGGTTTTGGAATCACTCAGAGTCTTCATTGGTTTTCCTTGGCTGGAGATTTTAATCATATTTCAGGGTTTTGGATCTTTGTTGAGGTAGAAATTTGGTTGTGGCAGTTGTTTTTTTTTATTGAAGAAGGTATTTCTTATGTGAGGGACCGAATCGTCTGGAAGAGGCCGATTTTTTCTATTAGGACAGAGTACCTTGCTGGATTGTTATTTCTCCATGGTTGGGCCGAGTTACAGGCTTGGGGAGGTTGATTTCTGTAGGAGGAGGTCGTATTTATCTATAGACCAAGACTCCAGCTGTGGTGGCTATATGTCACTGATCAGGGACCGATTCAAGCTGATAGAGGGCGCAATCTAGGAGCTGGGTCGATTCTCCATTTTGGATACACTGTATCTGCTAAAGGGGGTCGGGTTCTCTATGGTACGAAGGAGGTTTTCACTTACAACCAGGGAATATTGTTGTGTGTTTATTGTTTGCTGCATTGCTGAAGTTTATTTCATTGTGGAGGGTGTCCTTACCACTGTTATTGCCAGCTGTAACACATCAGATAAATATATAATAAAAATCAGATTTCTTGTGTGGTACTTTCCCTTGCTGTTATGTTGTTTTTGTGAAGAATTTCCCTTGGTATTGGCTGTAATGTTTGGAAATGGGCATGTAATATGAACATTAAACTGGGCATCAAAGCTTCACTCATCCCATGAAAACTACATAAATTAAACCGAACGACAAACCATAATTATAACAGCTGCAACAAGGGTTTATCTAGGAGGTTTAGAACGTGCTTGTAACATGTTAGTCAAACCTCTCGCGTCAGAAATAAGTCACAACAAATAGAGGGAAGAGTTTTATAGTGGAACTTGTGCCCATTTACCAAGTGTTTGACGGAAATACAACACCAAAAAATTACCAAAATACTACAGCATCAAATACAAATTTGTGACATCAAGTCGGTGGGACATTGCAGAAAACCTCAAGATGGTATGAATGATAAATTACTAGAGGCACAATTCGTTCTTTGTAGTATCGCAGTTGTAAGAAAATTTGTTGATTTATTCTAATCTTTCTGTGATGGTGGTATGGGTGGTTTGTGAGTCAAACTCTCAATTGCATTGTAGAGAATAATATGATGAATAGTGACACACATGCATGTGTGTCACTTCATGGGTGGATATTTTACATATACTTACTAATTACTTTTTATATTACTGGGATCATTGGGCTTGTAATATATTTTGATTTCTTTATATGTTTTTGTATTTAACTAAGATTTTACTGCATTCTGCAGGAGTTATCATTTGATTCAGAGCAAGGTCCTTTGTCTGTTTCAGAAACTACAGATGGAATCCAAGAGTTGGAAAGCTCAAGAGAGGGGACATTTGATGATAAATCCAAGGACAAAGAAGAGAAAGACAAGGAAAAGGGTAAAGAAGTTGAAAAAGAGAAGTGGAAGGAGAGAGACACTGATAAGAAGGGAGAGAAAGAAAATGAGAAGGATAAAGTAAAAAGCTTTGATGGTGCAAACAACAAACTTAGACAACCTCTTGCAACGAATTCCAGGTTGTGTTAGTTGTGACCTTATTGACCAGTTGACAGTAAGTGACATGCTTATTATTAGATATTTTTGTTGAGGTTTCTGGTGAGACATGAAACCCTATGAATATGGGAATACTCTATTATGATTTTTGTTGCAGGTAGACTTTTGTTATTTGAATTAAAAAAGTAACCATAAAAATCTTGTGAGAACATTATTCAATGTACCTCGGACATCCTTAGAATTATTGCCTTATTATTCAAGAATGGTGGCAACATTGTCGACTTGCATGAAAGATGTAGCTTCAATGCTTCTGCAGCTGCTAGAAGAGGAGTTCAATTTTTTAATAAACAAAAAGGTACCTTTCTTTTCATTGTACGTTTTTGGCATGATTGACTGATACCATGTGCTACAATTATGAATCATGTGTCATAAATTTTGTTTTGAATGTTCATAATTACCTTGCCATAAAATACCATCCTCTCTTTCTTTATCAACTCTTTCTAGTGATCTGTAGATTATTCTCCCCTTTGGTGGTTTGTGTTTTTAGATATTTCTTGTATTATTAATTAATGACATTAAGGGAAGCTATGTGGTTATGGCCTTTTGTTTCGGTATTGTTAGTGACTTTTTTGAAAATATTACATGGTACTTCCTGTATTTTGGTCTTTTGTTATATCGAGATAAAGTCTGCTTCTTTGTTAGACATGCCATTGTCATTTTATGCTATTAAGTTTTAACTGTTAAGTGTATATGTTAATCATATTTTTGTGCAGGATCAAATGAACATTGAAACAAAGATCAGAAATATAAGGCTCATTGGGGAATTAGCAAAGTTCAAAATTGCCCTCACAAGTTTTGTATTTACCAGCTTGAAGGTGAGCTTTAATGCCATTCTTTTGGGCAACATTTTCCTATCACAAGATTTCATTCCACTTTTTATGTTGTAGACAATAACATCTCCGTGAGTCCATAGACTGTGAGCCTTATCATGCTTTTGCACAATAATTATCCCGAGGCAGGAAACTCGTCAAAGGAACTACCACAACTGAGTTTATTGAGTTCTAATATTTTGGCCATCAAACATGTGTTATGGGCTCTTAAACGAACAAATGTTTGCTAGCAAAAATATATTTCAGGAGATCCGGCTTCTAATTGTAACATTGTCTCCTAAGATGATATATATGTCTTGTTTTGAAGAAAATTAGGAGGCCTACACAATTTCTCTGGTGTTCTATTGCACATGGTTCTCAAACAAGGCAACTTTGGTACACAAGTATGTTTTGGAGAGGATTTCTCTCCAAAACATACTTGTGCACCAAAGATGCAAATGGTTCGACATCTAGAGAAGCTAAGAGCTACAAAATTGATAAGAATGTTGTTGATATGAAAAACCTTTTTTTCTGTAGTATGTTTGGGCCATGGTTGATAATATTTGTTCCACTTCAAGATATTGTGATATACTATCCAAGTGAGCTTTAAGCCTTATTTAGGAAAATATTTGATTTTTTCTATTTAATATTTCTGTACATCCAGTTGTTCATAAGGTCTTTATCTAATATCATAAATTTGATATTGAGAACTATAAAAGCAGATAGTAAAAGAACATGAAATCCTCTAATTGAAGCAATGTTTGAGGTCATTGTACTCAATTTTGTGGTTGCTGGCTTTTTCAAGTGCCACAGTGCCTTGACGGGAAATAATCTTAGTGAGTTAGTAAAGTTCTAAACAAGTTAACCTTAGACTGGTTTCAACGATTTCTGAGGCCTATTTCAGTGATTTCTGAGGTTGATTTCTGTAAGGTCTTATTGAGGTGGTATTTCAAATACCGAGGCCAACGTATATCTAAAGTCCTCGATTTCAAGGAGTCTGGAACACCATAGTTCTTATATTGGGAACAAGCTTAGTTCCAGAGGCCATTTTCAAATTTAGAAAATCCCATTTCAATTTCATAGGCCTGATTTGGTCTCCTAGGATTTCTTTTTCTATGCCCCAATTTCAAATTTCTGAGGCCTGGCTTCAAATCCTAATGGATGATTAGGAGGGAGGGACAGTGCCTCTGTGGAGACCCCATTTGCATAAAGATCTATTTTAATAACACACCCACATCCACATCCGTATACACATCATCCACATCCACACGAGGGGGACGCCGAGCAAACACGCATATTCATCCCACTAGTTACAACCATTCAATCATTATGTTAGTAGGAGAGCCATGGCCTCTATGGACACTCTTATTTGCATAAAGATCATGGCATTTTGTGACATATATGCTGCAACAGACTAGACCTCACAACCAATGTAATAAGTTTAGAGTAAGAAACAAACAAATGCATGAGAAACAAATTGTATAATATTGTTTATGCACAATTCAAACACCATTATATACATATTTTGTTCATATGTGAAACACTAACAGTAAATACTAACTAATCGAACCAACTCATAATGGTGGATTGCTTGACATGATAATGTTCTATTCTATGTAATGTAAGGATGCATCACATGAAAAACAAATTAATTAATTAATTAATAGTGATAATAATAAAGAATAATGACAATAATGTCAATAAACTTAGTGGGAGGAAGGTTGGTGGGAGGGAGGTACCTCGCAAAAGTCAGCAAAAACCAGTCTCGATTACCCATACATCGTTCGTTCGTTGCTTAGGGAAAGTTCAGATAGAAAAACTCAATCCGACAGAGGCAGAGGAGAAAACCACCCAGCAAGCACCACCCACACCATTGGTCATTGTTTTGATTTACCGCTTTTAGCCCGAAGAAACAATGTGTATGATGGAGTATTCGAGTAGCCCCGCTTTATTGTGAGTTAAGGCATAGTGACCAGACTTGGTAGTTGTGGAGTTGATTCGTTAGCCATGGATTGAGGGTTTAAAGAGCCCACTACTGGTAATTGTCCAAGTGGTGGTGGATTTATTTACAAAGGTTTGGCATAGCCATTAGCGTTAGCTACAACACTGGCGATTGGCGTCGAGTCATAGCCCCATCTGACAGAGGAAGAGCAGTGGATATATTCAAGGGAAGTAAATTGAATCCATGTGCTGGAAGTAAGACCATTAATTTGTACCAATGGTAGATTAGACTGTGGACTCATAGTATTAATGAAATAAAACCATTAAATTTGCATACAGACTAATATTGAAAACCCTCAAAGGTGACGTTGGAAAAATTAATTCTCCAGAAGGACTAGTACATTTGGGTCAAATAAGTCCTCCATTAACATCATCATCATTGTCGTCATCATCACCATTTTCATCGTCATCATCATCACTGTCATCTTCATTGTCATTGCAATCATATCTTCATAAACCTATGACCTCTAGAGAGTAAACTCATGTTCTTAACCGTTACGCCATCAATATAATATATTAATTATATTATTATATAAAATATATAATATATAAACAAAAATAAAATAACAAACCAAACATATATTATAAAGAAA
>SNQJ01S0004012.1:95673-116764 GCA_010110895.2 Picea sitchensis | reverse complement strand
GTTCTGGTGCGAAGCAGGCAATTTTGTTAGTGTCTTGTTTACACTGTAACATTAACTATGAATATTTAAAATTCAGAGTTCAGTCTCACACTTTTTATGCCCATTGCACACCTATTTTGCTTGTCTTGACTTGAGGATAAAGATCTTTGTAAATACTGTCCAATCTGTGGTTACATAAAATTTGAGATGTGAATGTAAAGCTATTGGGATCAGTGCTTTTCTTACTATGTGCCAAATGATTTCTGATATCAACATGTGCCAGAACCATGCGTGGAACAGTTCCTGTCTCCTTTCGAGAACTATGCTGAAATCCATTAGAAACGATTGACATGCTCACCAATGAACGGAAATGATAGGTTTATACAGAATAAGTAAATAAGCAATATTTCTCTTAGGAGAATGTTGTCATTAGAATAATTTATTATTAAATTTCAGTACGTATTACTAATATTTTTTTTTTGAAATGATGCTTATATTATACATCAAAAAATCTATTACATCAACATGATTCAGACCCTTCAGTCACGGCAGAAAATAAATATCATGTTTTATTTTAATGTGAGATATGGACCTCGTATCTTTTCTAGAACCCCTCGACTTGGCCTTTAGCTTTGGCTCAAAACTTTGACAAAACTTTTTTTTAAACTAGTAATTAAACAC
This sequence comes from Picea sitchensis, assembly GCA_010110895.2. NCBI lineage: Eukaryota > Viridiplantae > Streptophyta > Pinopsida > Pinales > Pinaceae > Picea > Picea sitchensis. The sequence goes on along the minus strand of SNQJ01S0004012.1, from coordinate 116,104 downwards.
AATTGGGACTTATTAAAGTATAGAGTCACCAACCTGATACGATGCTATATTCCCATTAAGCAATCCTCCAATGGATTTGACCAAGGAATATTCCTTCCAACTTTGGAAGTATTCAATTCCAAATGATCCTTTTTTTTCTTTTTTTTACAAAAAATTTCACTTTATATTCATATAGTAAAAATATAAATTGTTCAATACAATGTGAAACATCAGCAAAAGTGCTCAAAAGAAACTGAGAGAGAGGAGATGGTAACAATATATCAGCCTTCCTGAGATAGGATACAAAAAAGTAGCAACCTGTGTGCTCTGATTCAAAGACAAACACTAAGTCCCAGCAAAACCAAAACATAGTTAATAAATTTCAAGGGACAAGTGGGGGCCTTCATGTTCCCCCACACATTGGAAGTAAACAATTTTCCCCTGAGCCTGATGAAGCTGTTTTGATAGAGTGTCAGTTGGTGTATTGCATTCACGAAAGATATGCTGAAAAGAGATGGAGTGAAAATTGCTTGTTAGTTCGAGAATTCTCTCCTTCCAGCCCTCCAAATTATGAACCTGAAGCTATCTCTTGCCACATAACCAATCGATGATTATTTTGGAGTCACCATAAACTGAAATCTCCGATAGGTCTAGCCTGACATCAAGTGTGAGTAGTGCCCAAGCTCCAAGTAACTCTGCTCTAGTGTTAGTCCCCAGGCCGCAGTTAAAATACCTTTTAAAAGTTCTGAAATATGACGTCTTTATAATTCCTCCCGCACCACTGTTCTGATATGAAGTTGAAGCTGCCTCGTCAAACCAACCAGAGACCGCCCTATCAAACCAACCAGTGGGATCTCTAGTCACATCTCGTAGAAGTTGTCTACTTGGCTTCTTGTGTTTCTTCTTCGTGCAAAAGACTCTCAGAAAAGATAGAGTTCTATATGATTCTTTTTGAATAGAAGGTATTTCATTCTCAAATAAGACAAGGTTCCTCTCTAACCAGATAATCAAGCAAAGAAATACCGGTAAATGAGGAAAGTGAGAATTTTGTTGTATCCAGTTTTTAAAACAATCGAAAATGGAGTCACCCTGCCAATTACCTATGAATTTTAATGTATGCAGAACTCTAACCCAAACACCACAGGTGAAGTCACATCTGACAAAGAGATGCATGTTCGATTATGAATCATTCATACATAAGGAATAGAGGTTGGTGCCTTCAAATCCTTTGTGTTGCAAGTTGTTCCATAGGAGAATTTTGTTCTCCACAAGAAGCTAGATGAATAGTTTGAGTTTTAAAGGGCAGTCCCATCTCTAGATAGAAGTTCTCCAGCCACTAATCAGAAAAGCATGTTTTTTTTTATTCTATCACCTCATAGGCATTTTTTACTGTGATTTTTCCTGAGCGATCTCCTCCAAGCCAATGAAGAGCATCCAGTCTTTCTGTTAACTGAATTCCACTGTTAATAAGAAACTTTCTATAATTCTGCCACTCTGTAGCAAGTGACCCTCCTAAGTTCAAATCTATGCAAGTGAGCCAATTATGACCAAAAAAGCCCAGCCATGGTAAGCAACGTGCCTGAAATAGAAAATGAATACCACGGTGATTAAGTGCTTGAATCATTTTTTTTGACAAATAAGATGACAATCCCAATCCAAGAATCTGGTCCTTCCCTATGTGGATCGAGGAACCTATACTTGAGTGCCAAGAGAGACCATGAACTAGAAAATGGAAAGTTTTGGTGAGATATTTCCAAGTCGGAGAGCCCCTAAAGAGAGAAACCAAGTCTAATATGAGCCAACTTTCGATAGATATAGATGTGAAATATTTGTACTTAATGACTCAATGCCAAAATCCATCCACATTTAAGGCCCCCCAGAGAGAGTTAACTTCCATAACTTAACTGAAGCTAAAAAGGTTCCTCAGCCCCCAACCCCTGAATCTCTTAGGTCTGGCTATAAGATTCCAGTTGCACAGATGAAAGCCCTTTTTCTTTTTTTTCCATTCCACAGAAAATTAAAAAAAAATTGTCGGATACGGTGGAGAATCGAAGCAAGTATGTTTTCCAAGGCCATCCAGTAGACCGACTGGCTTTCTAAGACCGCCTTTGCTAAAACAAGTCTGCCACCCATAGATAACCATTGATTGCACCAATGATTGATTTTGTTTTCATATTTCAACAACATCCAGTTCCAGTCCTCTGCTATGTAAGTGTCTGCTTTCAAAATATAACCAAGATACTTAAAGCTAGTGGTCATGTTATTAATTGAAAAATTGAAGGTGAGTTTAATAGAATCCAGGGCAAATTGATGTACTCCAAACTGATAGAATGATGATTTCTAGTTATTAATCTGTAAACCAGATGCACTGTAAAAGATAGTCAAGAGATCGTTTATCACCTACCATTTAGATAAGGATGCCTTGTTCAAGATGAGTAGATCATCTGCAAATAGAAGATGTAGAATTCTAACTACTCTTGAAACATTGATACATGTAAGCGATCCTTCTCTTTGTTTATTCTTGAATACCAAACTCAGACCTTCCATGACTAAGGTAAAAGGTAATGGGGAGAGCGGACAACCCTGTCTGAGTCCCCTGCCACTAATGAAGAAATCAAAAGATTCTCCATTTATGAGAACTGCAAATGTCGTTGGTGAGACACAACCCATGATCCATTTGGTTTTATGTAGGCCAAAACCACATTGAAGAAGTACCAATTTGACATAGTCCCAGCTTATGGAATCATAATCTTTTTTCAGATCAATTTTCAGGATCAATGCTTGTAGCCTCTTTTTCTGATGCTGTGAATGCATTCCTAAGCTGATTCAATGGAGTCGGTGATTTGTCTTCCTTTTAAAAATCCAAATTTCTCTTCTGAAATTGAGCAGGACAAAATGGGCCTGATACAGTTATCTATTATTTTAGAGATGATCTTATAATAGATATTGAAGAGCGCAATCGGATAGAAGTCACTAAAAGATGTCAGCTTATTCATTTTAGGAATGAGAGTTAAAAAATTTGAATTGATAGATCTGTTCACCGAACCAATTAATCTGGTTTCTTCAACTACATCTAATAAATCATCCGCTAGAAGATCAAAATGGTAAATGTAGAACTCTACTGACCACCCGTCTAGACCAGGACACTTGTCCTTGGTGAAACCCCATAGTACCTCCAGAATTTCATCTTTTGTACACATGCTTTCCATCCGATGTACCTCCTCTTCAATAGTCATCCTTGGATAAAGCCGAACTGAGGCAATTTGATCAACAATAGAGTTATTAGAGTCTTTATAGAAGGTGTTGAAATGTCTCACGACTTCTTTCTTAATTTCTTCCTGCCCAGTATGTAATTGATCTGATTCATCTTTTACTTCCCATAGATGTTTTTAATTCCTTCTGAAGCTGCCAAACCTATGAAAATAGGCAATATTATTATCACTAGAATGGATCCAAGTAGCCCGACTTTTAAGTCTCCAAAGTTCCTCTTTTGCCTTCAAAATTATTTTTCTTTCCAATTCAAGATCTATCAGATGAGGATTAAGTTTTGTATGAGGGAGGAGTTCTAGAATTTCATTTGTGAGCCTGGTTATTTCTTCTTCAATGTTAGCCAAGAGTAAATGTTCCTTTTTCTTTTGTTTTTCTATCTACTTTTTGACTTTTGTTTTTAGAGAATTGAGTTTTCCAACCAATCGTGTCTGTGCCCCTTCTCCTGGAATATTTTGTCTACTAATCCAATAATCTCTGATAATTTTGTTGAAGTGCTCATCTTTCAAGAGATCTGAATTAAATTTAAAAGGAAATGCAATTGGAATAATGCCAAAATCAAGTTGTAGGAACACAGGAGCATGGTTGGAGATAAAAGGCAAATCAACCCACAATAAAAAACAAGTAGAAAGGTTAAGTAAAGTAGAAGATACAAAGACTCTGTCCAGTCTATTTTGAATACCTTCAGAGCCAAATCTTTCATTGTGCCAAGTAGGCACCACTTCAGGTGGCTTAACATCCACTAAATGATGAGACGTAAACAAATCTCTAAAAAAAGTTGCTTGTGGATCCAATAAATTCCCCCCCCCCAAATTTCATCAGAACTAGTAGAAAAATTTAGGTCACCTGCAATGATAAGATTACTAAGGTCCAGTAATCCCTTAGCTTCTAGAAGACCCCAAAAATGTCTTCGGCCTGTATTCGGCCCATAAAAGTTGATAAAATTAAGATCTCTTTTATTTGGTAAATGAACACCTGACAAGATAATGTCGCCTGCACAATGAAAAGGTAAGAGATCAAGTATTTTGGGTTCCAGGCCACCAGAAGTCCATCAAAATTCTCCACCAAGCTCACAGTACTAAACATCCAGGTAGGATGAAGTGGGAGTAAAATTTTTCTTGCCTTTTCATCATCAATGAGAGTCTCTTGGAAAAATATAATGTCAGGTTTAATATAATTGAGAAGTCTACGCATGGAGGCTAGTTTGAGGTTACGTCCCACCCCTCTAACATTCAAGGTGAGAAGGAACATGGGTGACCTTGAGCCAGGTATTTAAATCTAAGCACCCTCGAATCCTGAGAAGAAGAAGGCATGTCTGTAGATAAAGGAGGTAGGTCTTGCTTCTTACGATAACTTCTTGTCTTGAAAGGTGATAAATTAGTGCCTAGGGCCCTCGACCAAGGTAAATCTTTTCCTTGAGTCACCCGTTCAGCTAAATGTTCTCCCCTTGGGTCAAAGTTTGGATTAGGGATAAGTTCTGACCCTTGAAAGGTCTGCAGAGGAGTAGGAATAGAAATCTTCGACAGGGGTGGGAAATGTGAAGAATCCAAAGGGTTGAAGATGGGTTCTAGACTAGGGGGTAAAAATGGTGGATCAATGAGAGAAGGAAATTCTATAGAATTATGGGAGGTAGGTGGATGTGGGGTCGGGGAGATAATCAGGATAAAGGTGATAGGTGTAGTACTGGGAGAGGGAACATCAGAAGCAGTATCAGTAGGTGTTGTAGTAGGAAGGTTTAACCTTGAGGAATGGGACACAGGAAGGACTATCGAATCCAATTTTTTTTTTAAAATGACATTCGGATCCCCAAATGAATTAGGAGAGTTTAATAGGAAATCTCATTCCCACATTGAGAGTTTGTGAAAGAAGCGAGGGCAATAAAATTGTAACTTACCTAGCAGAGAATCAATGTTGACTTCCTGTGGAGTAGTCATGCTTAAATCTTCTGTGCTGATTGAGTCTCCCAGCCCCTCTGGTTCTTCATCCATATACAGTGAGTCTTTGAAGCCTGGTTCTGATGCCTCCTCCTCAACTGAAGATTCACAGCTACCAAAGAAATCCTTTCGGAGATGTCCCGTTCTATGACACAATGTACATCGGAAAGGGAGTCCAAGGTAATCTAGGCGTTGTTCCAACACCAGACCACACCATTCAAATTAAATAAATTTCATTAATCCTATGTGTAGGTCCAAATCAACAAGTGTCCAGGCCAAACACTTATCCGAAGAAAGGCGACAAGCTTCATCAACTTTTAGAAAGCGACCCAGTAAATTTCCTATGGCCTTAAGTGCAGTTTTGTTCCAGAGGTTAAGAGGCAGACCTGGTAGAAGAACCCAGGCATGTAAGTGACTGACATACTCTATGGTAGGGTCAAAAGTAGTGTGCCATCTTTTCAGCATGAGACTACCTCCATCGTAGTCCCAGAAGCTAGACAAGATGAGTTCTGCGTCCTCCGAAATTTTGAAAGTCAGGCCAAACCATCCACAGGGGAGAGTTAGGTAGTCAGGGACATAACTAATAATGGGGAACCAAGTATCCTTCATCCAATATAGAAAGGAAAGAGATCACTTATATTTGTATGAAAATCTACCTACTATGGAACAAAGGGAGAGGTGGCAGGTTTCCTCAAGTCCCACGTCTATGCCAATGACTAGTCGACGGTGTGCCTTTTTGGGCTTCCAAGATTTAGAAGGAAAACTATGTCTAGTGTGATTATGAAGCTTAGAAACATGTTGAGGTAAGTCTTGTGTCGTGGTCGTAAAATGCTTGTAACGATCATTGACGAAAGAGGAGACTGCTTTAGGAGGATCAAATGCTCTATTTACTACAACCGGAGAGCCCAAAGTCTGAACTGACTCCAGAGGAGAATGAGAGACTTCCGAAAGATGATCAGTAAAACACAAGTGTGTTAAGTTAATGTGAGTCTGACTTGGTAGATTGGGAGGAGTGCAAGAAGGAAGTAATGAATGTGGCAATAAAGTCTTCACAACATACTTGTTTATTCGTTGTGTATGAAAAGATCTAAGGGGACCCTTCCTGTCCTCTCCATCCTCGCCCTTAGTACTCATTCTGTACCTAGCAAGGTAAGCTGCCACCTTGTCTGATAGTCAGATGAAAACATAAGAAATAAATAATGAAACAGTAGGTGGGCCCCTTCTTTCAGTGTTTAGGACTATCGGAGGATTAAACTTGAAAGGAAGTATAAGAATCCAAAGGGTTAACCAGCTAAAGGTAAACTAACTGTGATATTTGCCCCACCTAATAGATGAAGTTGTAAAAAACGACAAATAGAAATAGAGCACATCTCCAGTTAGCAACTCGATGAAGATAAGACAATGATTAAGAGGTAAGAAGTCAAATACTAAGGAAAAGGTCATCTAAGTGGGGTTCTGAAGAAGTTATGCTAAAAAAGAAATAAGAGAATCACCCGAGAACATTCTAAATACTTTAAATGATCAGGTGTGCCTAGAGAGTGGAAAAAATGAGTAATGTAGAAGATGGACCAGTTTCTAAAACTGGCAATCTGTCATGAAAGGAGAAATAAAGTTTTGAAAATAAGATAAAATTAGATCCCTCTCCAAACAAATCCATCCTTGATGTTTCTAAAAATGATCTTGGCTTCCTTACACTCCCAAAATATATGTTTGATAAATTCCAAAATCTGACAGTGTGGATATATGGAGGCTGAAGTGTATGCAATCTCTAGCTTCTAATATGCTCGATGTTATGGAGGAACTCATGTAAACATTGGTTTGGTAACTTTTGGAGATATTTCTACTTACATAGTATAATACTAATTTAAGTAGGGAAAGGACAGACTTAGTTGAAGGAAAGAGAAAACCTTGTACAAAATATTGAATGCCTTATGTAATGAGCAATAACATCATAACATTATTTCAATATATGTCTAGTTAACCTCACCTAAGCAAGGCCCACAAAACCTTTACCCATATGTCATAATGGGTTCAACAAGCGAGTCGATGCTTGCCTTAATCTAAATAGACACAGGCGAGTCGATGCTTGCCTTAATCTAAATAGACACAGGGCATTGATTATCTAATAGACTACTGCAAAATTTTCCATTGTCATGATCTTGTACCCATTTGAAATGCAAGCTCTATATTAACTTGATTGAATGAGAATCTTAATTTCAAATAATTATATAAGAAACCTCATTTTTGACAATCTATGATATATAACAAGGCCTACTTCCTATAGTGGATACATCATCTTGTTAGAATGGAGACTAATACATGGACTTCAATGTTTGATTCTATGAATAGATAATGCATGTAATGGTTACATTATCTTGCTAGAATGGATATTAATATGTAGACATCAATGTTTGATTCTATGAAAGGATAATAAATAATAATAAACTCCAAGGACACAACTAATTGTCTTAACCTTTAGGCCAACCCCTTATAGTATGACAAGTTTCCAATATAGTTGACAATATACTGAAAATTCCCACTAGCTAGAAGGTCACTTTCCTAAATTATGATTAATGATTTAAGTGATTTATGAGTTTTTATCATTTAGTATTAAAAGAAAGTATGCTTCAAACATTCTAGTAGATAAATAAAGAAAAACCTTCATTAATATTAGCAATATTGATGAATATATTGGTTAAATTTGATATTTACCTTAACATTTATTGCACTCTCAATTGAGAGTGAATTCAATTACATCTCTATTACAAATATGGTCACTAATAGATGTCGTTGAACTACCTACCTATCCTCATTCTAACCATCCACACATTTTTCTGGGATGGACCTATAGAACTCTTGCTCATCTTGTTTTCATGACAAAAAACCAAAGACAATACATTCAATTTATCATATGTGAATAAAAGTTAGTACAAGGTCTTGTGTTCATAGGTATTTGTTACTATGTTTTCTGAATTGCAAAACAGAAGCTCCAACTCTTTTCTAGCAACTTCTTTCACAAATGATCTTCCTAGGAAATCTCACATTATTTGTGAGAGAAATGAAACTCTAAATGTCACTTCATAACATCATAGAATATGTTGGTTTTTCTCCAACATTTGATAGCAGCCTATTCAATCTAATTAATTTTTCCTTTCTTTTGCAACCGAGACTAGTATCTCCAATGCTTCACAACGCTGCAGTAAATTTTTTCTTGTGGCACAATGATAGAAATTTATTGTCAAAAGTAAACAACTATGTTTATGTGGTAAAAAATCAACATTAAAAGTTCTCTTGTTACACCATGACACAACTTTATTTCCAAAAGTAAAGCAATAACATCTAGTGGACTTCCTTTTTGGTCAACATTACCTCCTTTTTGGTCAACATTACCCTCATAATCAAACATTGTAAAATTGTAGAAGTTGTTGAAGCTCTTCACTACAAGTGCACACACTAAATATAATGCCAAAATTAAGTGTTCTATTTAGATGTTTCAAAATTAGTTTAGTTGCTTTCCATACATGCATGGGTTATTTATTAGCTACAACTTCAATTAATAAAACAATTGTTTGTAATTAATAAGTTAATAATGTAATGTGATCTTAATCAATGGATTTTAGCTTGTTGATATGTAGAAAATAAAGATTAGGATTGGCATGAGACACCACATTAAGAAAAGCCAAGACAATCAATATAGGCATGTGCCCATGTTACCCAAATATTCAATATATTATAAATGAATGAAACAAGTGCACAAGATAATAGAATGCAGTTGAAAGATATTCATCTAGTGAATATCCCACTGGAAACTATCGGCAAGTGAAAGTACAATCAAAATGGTGTTCATCTTGGCAATAGGAGCAAAATTATATCGAGTGACCAATCAAGATTTATGCTTATCAATACTACCATTCACATAGAAGTTCATTTTATAGACCCATTTATATCCAACAATATTCTCCCCTAATGGAAGAGATACCAACTCCCATATCTCATTTTTCATCAAGGACATATATTCTTATGTTATAACATTCTCCCATGCTTTCCATCAGCTTATTCATAGTTATAAGGATCATAAATCGTCAAGTGTATCAACATAGTGAAAAGTTTTATTTTTGCTTATGGCCATGAGTCTTTTAGAGTGTTCATGACATCATCGACATTAGATCTTGTTTCCTCAATGATTTTTGTAGCCCACTTAGGACAACAAGTTTCTCCAACAAAAAGTAAGCCTTGCAGGTTGAAATTTAGTCTGTTGACTATATGAAGCCTTGTAGTTTGACATTTTGCTAGCTCTAACATTTTTAATCATTCAATGATCAGAAAGATCTTATCGGGGAGGCTTCATGCAGGATATGCCAGGAGAGTTTCAACACCTCAATAAATGGTCAGTGAAGTTTTTTGTGTTTTCCTAAGGATATTTTTATGTAGTATTATTTTTCACAAGTGACTTTTCTACTTTTGAGCCCTTACTAAACATAATATCTTCTCTTGGATTAATTGGAATTGACAGTATTGAGCGAGCCCATTGATGTGTAATCTTTTTAAACCATATATTTTAGTGTTTGGGTTTTGGCACGTGCCTTTTTTTAGTAGTGTAGTTAGATCAGCTGAATAGTTGATATTTATAGAGGTTTGAATTATTGAAAAAAGGTCATCCTTATTGAATTGGAGGAGAGGGATTTAATATGCAATGGAGTAATAAATAGCTCTATGGATGACTTAGCCATTTATATTTCTGAAAATGTTTGCAGGTATTCCGAATGGATTGATGAATGCGAGCGTGTAAATAATTATGGCTAAATGGATGCATCTGCAGACTTAGATAACATATCACATATATATTGAATATAGTAATTCGATATATGGATGTTTCTTTTCCTGAGATTCTATATGAAATCTGTGATACCATCTGCAGTTTGGATGTGCACCTTCCTCATAATGTGCAATATAGGAAACCATTTGAACAAATTCACAATACTCTTCTTTGGCCTGTCATGTTCTTGGATCATATTTGAAAAATGACTAATGTTCGGTCACTTAATATATCTACTACACAGATTAACTGTGTATATGACAATTAACATTGGTTGTTATTTTAAACTAGATGGATTAGATGTGTATATAACAGTAACATTGGTTGTTATTTGAAACTAAACTTGGAATATATATGTGTTCTATATCAGTAGGCCAAATCTGCTATAGTTGTTGAAGTATTTAAATTTGTCTTTTTTCGCCCCTTGTTCTGACCGAGTATTGGGATATTGAATTTTACATGGTTTGGCATTTTCAAATGTCTTGGAATGAGAGATTATGAGCTTTATATTTGGAGTCCAAATATTTTATGGTTGTTTCAAATTTCTACAATTTGCATTCTATGAATTTTCTCTTCTACTCAATGTATATATATAGAACACTTGCATTCTATGTGTGAAGTTGCTGTTCTTGCCAAAGGATACAAAGAAATACCTGCAATGACTTCAAGTTGTATTATTGATGATATAATTTTTTGCTAAATGTCAAACAAATTGTCAAAGGTTTTACTGAAGGCTCTGGAATTTATGTTGCTCAATTATCTCATTAGTATATAGGATCTTGTATTGGATGGCACTTGTTTTGACATACCCAATAAAGTACAGTATTATTTTGATCCTATCTAAAAAAAAAGACTTACTCTCTAGTATATTTTTGTATTCTTATTACGCATGATTACACTTGAGCTTTTGGACTTTAGCTCAACAATTGTGAGTTCATGTGATAACACACCCAAGACATATCCTAGTGATCCTAAACCTCATTAGACAAGACCCCATTTACTATTGGAAGTTAGTCCCCCTCCTCAACCAACCTTGCCTAAGACTGATGATATAGATTTAAATATTGATATGGCTAGTATCTTAGCAAAGGTTAATGTACCTGTCCCTCTCAGTATTGATATTGTATTTTTTTTTTAAATACCTACAACAAAGTTGCTATTGCGACATCTTGGAGTGTCTCTCCCATAGAAACCACGTCGAAGATGATACCTCTTAACGTCGCTCTTGCCATGTTCTAAACATCTCTATTTCCATGTTCAAGACGTCTCTCTTGCCACGTTCAAGATGTCGGTCTTGCCACGTTCAAGACGTCTCTCTTGCCACGTTCAAGACATCGCTCTTGCCACGTTCAAGATGTCTCTCTTGCCACATTCCATACGTCTCTCTTGCCATGTTCAAGATGTCTCTCTTGCCAAGTTCAAGATGTCGGTCTTGCCACGTTCAAGACGTCTCTCTTTCCACGTTCCAGACGTCTCTCTTGCTACGTTCAGGACATCTCTCTTGCCACATTCAAGATGTCGATCTTGCCATGTTCAAGACGTCGGTCTTGCCACCTCCAAGACGTCGCAATAGCGACAAAATCTATGTCGTCGAAAAAGAGACGTCATGTGAAATGACATTTGAGGGGGTCCCTTGTTTTTCGTTCTCCTGACAATATAAAGTGGAAATTGCGTCGAAGGCACCGTCAGAATTTGACGCAAATGTACTAGTGTATGCAGCCTTGGATAATAGACAAACTGACCACCAAGCTTCAGTAGTGGATATGGAAGGTACGATTTCCAACCATCATGTTTCCATTTTAATTTACCCTGGTTCTAATTTGAGTTATTCTTCCCCACAAGCTGTTGAGAAATGTAAATTTCAACAAGTTAAACATGTTAAATCATGGCTAGTACAACTAGCCACTGGAACCAAAAGAAAAGTAAAAGAGGTCATACCAGGATGCCAATTTGTTATAAGTGGGTTTCCCACCCAATTGAACCTAAACATACTTCCTTTAGGATATTATGACTTGTTGATTGGCATGGACTGGTTGGCTACCCATAAAACCAAGTTGGACTATTACATCAAAACTTTGGAGTGTGAAAATGAATAAGGAAGAAGGGTAACCCTACAAGGGATTCAAAAGCCTGTCTCAGTGAGATAAATATCATCCCTCCAAGTGAAGAAGTATTGCAGAAAGGGGTGTCCCTTGTATGCAATACAAGTAATGAACTCTGTTGAGAATGAAAAATCCATCCTAGAGGACCATCCCATATTAAAGGAATATAAATATGTATTCCCAAAATAGGTGTCAGGTCTACCTCCAAGAAGGGATATTGACTTTTCAATAGAAATTGTACGAGGAGTGGTGCCAATTTCTAGACTACCCTATATAATGAGTACACTAGAGATAGTTGAGATAAAACTACAGCTGAAGGAGATGTGGGAAAAAGGTGACATTTGGCCTAGTCTATCCCCATGGGGAGCAACAAACTTGTTTTTGAAAAAGAAAGATGGCACACTCAGATTATGCATAGATTACAGACAACTCAATAAGATGACCATCAAGAATAAGTAGTTGTTACCAAGGATCGATGACTTGTTTGACCAACTAAGGGGTGCTACAATCTTCTCCAAGGTTGACTTGAGGTTTGGATACCATCATGTACGAATTAAAGATGAATGCATCCACAATAAAACCTTTAGGACAAGATATGGCCACTATGAGTTTGTGGTGGTGCCATTTGGGCTTACCAATGCACCAACCACTTTTATGTTCTTAATGAATAACATATTCAGAAATTTCTTGGATACGTATGTTTTGGTTTTCATTAATGATATCATAATCTATTCCAAGAATAGGGAAGAACATGAAGAACATCTCAAGCTAGTTATCCAAGTACTAAGAGAACATCGGCTCTATGTTAAGCTTAGTAAGTGTGAATTTTTCTAGAAAAAATTGCATTACTTAGGTCATCTTATTTCTGAGGAAGGAGTGGTAGCTGATACTGAAAAGATTAAAGCCATGATGGATTGGACTAACCCAAAGGATGTATTTTATATCATATCCTTTATGGGCCTAGCAGGATACTATAGGAGGTTCATAAAGGGATTCTCCAAGATTGGTTTCACAATCACCTCCCTTCAGAAAAAGGGGGTTAAATTCATTTGGACATCAGAATGTGAAGAAATATTTCAAGAGATGAAATACCTTCTAACCAATGCACATGTACTAAAGATTGTAGACCTAAACAAGGACTTCCTTATGTGTACAAATTCTTGCAGGGAAGGGCTCATAGGATTCCTTATGTGATTTTCTACGAATCCAGAAAATTGAATGAGAATGAAGTCAATTATGTGACCCATGATATGGAATTGGCTTCCATAGTGCATGCTTTAAAAATGTGGAGGAATTACCTCTTATGTAGAAGATTTGTACTTATGACAGACCATAGTGGGTCAAGGTATTTGTTTGACCAACCAAAACTCAATGTGAGACAAGATAGGTGGATGGCTCTCCTTAGTGATTTTTATTTTGAAATCAAAATATCAAAGGAAAGGAGAATAGGGTGGCTGATGCCATTAGTTGAAGTATGAAATTGGTTCACTTGGCAATTATAAGCTTCAATGAATCATACATCAAAGAGAGAATCAATCGTGCACAAGAAAAATATGCATTTTTCAAGATAGTGACATCATACCTAAAGAAATATCCCACAGGGCTGAAGTACGAAGGCTATCAGATGCCTAAGGATGGCCTGATGACTTACAAGGGAAGATTGTATATTCCAAATTGTGACGAATTGAAGAGGTTCATAATGGATGAACTACAAAAAATACCATATACTGGTCATCCTGGTTATCAATAAATTATCACGTCCACTAGGAACTATTTTATTGGCAGAGCACCAACACCCAGTAGGGTTTTTACATCCCCTACCAATTCCTGAATGGAAATGGGAAACCATCTCCATGGATTTCATCATAGGATTACCAATATCAACCAAACAGAATGATGCCATCATGGTAGTTGTGGATAAACTGAGCAAGGTTTCTCACTTCATATCCATCAAGTCAACTTGCAAGGAAATAGATATTTCCAACATTTTCATGAAAGAGATATTTAGATTGCATGGAATGCCTAGGAAATTGTATCTGACAGAGATACAAAATTTACTTCAAACTTTTGGAAATCTCTGTTTGATCATTTTGAAACAAAATTTCTCTTTAGTACAGCCTATCATCCTCAAAGTGATGGGAAAACAGAGAGGGTAAACCAAGTGTTAGAAGACATGTTGAGGATGCATGTAATGCACCAACACAAGAAGTGGGAGGAATACCTACCACTGTTAGAATTTTCCTACAACAATGGCTATCAAGAGTAATTAAAAATTAGCCCTTTTGAAGTCTTCTATGGAAGACAATGCAACATTCCAATCAGCTGGAAAAATCCAGTAGACAGAGTTACAATCGGGACAGATATGCTAAAGTAAATGGAACAAAAAGTATTTCTTATCAGACAAAATCTGAAGATAGCCCAAGATAGACAAAAGCGTTATGGAGACATGAAAAGGACCCCTAGAGAGTTCAAAGAAGGGGATCATGTGTATCTCCAAGTTAGAACCAGGAAAATAACTTTTAGTATGGGAGCTTGTGCCAATCTTTCACCTTAGTATTGTGGACCCTTAAGTGTTGGATAGAGTGGGACCATTAGCCTATCAGATAGCACTTCCTCCCACAGTGAAGGGACGCAATTCTTTACATGTTTCTTTATCAAAGAAGTATGTACATGATTCTAATCATATTATTGACTGGTTTGTGATTTAGGTGGAACCTAAGGGAGAATTCCTTCCAAAATATCAATGCATAATAGACATGAAGGAAACCCCACTCAGGAACAGAACCATTGCACAAGTCAAGTTGCAGTGGAAACACTTTGGCCTAGATGAGGCTACATGGGAAATGGAGGATGCCATGAAACAAACACATCCATTTTCGTTTACTTCTATACATACATAGCACATCGATAGATAGAACATTGAGGACAATGTTCCTTTAAGGGGGAGGGGATTGTAATACCCATATTTCCCCCAGTTTGTAAATATAACTATAACTGGCCAAGAGACTACGGTGGACTAAATATGTGTGAATGTTTGATTTGATGAACCTTTGTATAAAAGGGTCAATGTATGAATTTTTTGTTATTAATAGAAATTGGATATCTATCGCACAACTGTTGAAAGGGGGGATTTTTTCAAGATAGACAATGGATGCTATGAGAGAGATGGTGAGAAAAACCAGGAATGGTTGAGATGAGCCTCACCAAACTAGTACCTACTAGGTGTAATTTCTCAACAATCCTCTGACCCAGAAATGAATTACCAGTTAGGTTGGTAGTTGGAAGGTCATCCTCAAGAGTTAATGAGGAGATGGGGCAGGTTACCCTTCTGTAATGATTCCAAGACTAGCCACAAGTTAGGGATTCATACCCATGCAAACTTGTTGAGGAAGGAAAGAAAGGAAGTAATTTGGGGGACATAGACATATATGCAAGAAGCAGAGTAGATAAAACAATCTCTAGAAGAGAAGAGAGAACATTTTTTTCAACTCTAGAGTTGAGAGAAAAGATGAGAAGCAAGCTCATTTTTGTTTTTAAGAAGCCATGGGAAGGATCTCACTGCAAGATGATAAATGAGGTTGAAGAGTGATTGAGGAAGTGCTCGCTTAGACCTCCTTGCTTGGTGTAGAGGAATCCGATTGCTAAGATCCTGTGGGAGGAGGAGAGTAACCTTCATCCCTGACTATCTTGGAGAAAGGAGAAAGAATATCTCTTAGAGCATCATGGTATGGCTCAGGGGTGGCTAGTAGTAAATCTAGTAGGAGTGGTTGTGCCTATGGTTGGGTGGAAACAGGCACCCCTTTCGTAAGTAGCTTCACATTTTCCAATTTTGATAAGTATTTTCATACTCTGTGTAATGTATTGGATGCGATGATTGAATGTCTATATTTATGGTTAAGTCTTGCAGTGTTTGAAGAGTTATTGGAAATGCTCATTTTTCTTCTGTAAACTGCTATTTTTACATGGTTTTTGATTTACCTCATTTAGTCTCTAGAGATTTATGGGATGTGAATCCGCAAGAGAGTCGGGGTAGGATTATCTGAAATGTTTAAGTTCTATAGAAATTTTGAGTTTACCTTAGAGGGAATGTCAATTTCAAATCTGTGGGAGGAGGGCATTCATTTAGACCCTCCACCCATGTGACTAAGAGCTCAGACCCATGGCCTTAATAAAATATCGACTAAGAGATGAGTGTATCTCAGAATCCAAATATGATCCCATATGACCCAGGGTTGGAAACCCATCACTAAACCTGAAAGGAGTGAATCTACTTCAGCTTCGAGACTTCAGGACTTATGATTCCACAACCCTCAAAAGAAACTGAAGGTCGGAGTCAAGAATTGATGAGGGTTGTAGATCTAGGGATCCAGTGGAGATATCTCTTGGTTGTTAGGTTAAAATTAGGAAGGGTGGTGTTAAGTACTTCAACGAAGTTCCACTTCAGGAGAATAGGAGTGGTCTAGTGCCGAAATGCCTGAATTTTGAAGTCATGAAGTTAATACAGATCATTGAGAATAGAGGTATGTGTGTCCCTAGATCAATGACTATCGAGAGTTCGGGTATTCGACGGTATCAATGTGAAGATATAGGGATGTAGAACGTCAAATGTCAAACTTCGATGTTCAATGTAGAATGTCGAATGTCGAATGTACGAAGTGACGTAGGCCGTCGATCCTCGTATCCTTTTGGGATCCCTCTCATTCGTTGATCTAAGAATTCTATTGGCAATGCCTCTTAACTTCCCAACAAACTGAGAATGTTTCATGGAGAGACACGTGGCCCCCACTTATCCCATGTCAAAATTCATCATTGGACTAGATCTTTTGGATGAGAGGCCACTTGGCAGAAGATCCTATAGTCCAGAGACTTGGTACTCCGAAGGAATTTGCCCAAGAGTCTTCAAAGTGTGAAAACCTATGAATTCATGAACAACGAAGTGAATCTTATTCGTTGATAGGACAAGGACACATGGCACTAGATTAGAGAGTCCAGAGACTAGGCTCTTTGAGGGATTCATGATGTGAGGAGTTGGTAAGCTACGAAGCCTAGAATCACGAAGTAATGGGAGTCGTGGAACTATGGGTCTAGGTGGAAAAATATCAATTGTGAGATTTGAAAGAAGTTAGAAGGTTGTATGTCAGGGGATGATGTGGTTCACTGATGTCATCTAGGGTGACGTTGACCCACAAATAAGGTGCCATGTGTCACCGGGATATGGACGATTCACAAACCCATTATTCCTATTAGAGCATGACATGTGTCACCCCTTATTGAGGGCATGTATCACCCCTATCACTCATTGTGTTTCAACCTATGGTTCGTTCACACTTGGCCAACGTGGTTGGTGACGCGATTGAGAGTTTGGGACTATGGGATTTTGGAGTTTCGGGGGCATAGTATAGTATAGGAACGATCAACATAGATCACTGATCACCGAACACCGAAACCGTGGAATGTCTATCGCTGAATGTCGAATGCTGAAAACATAGAACGTTGATCATCGATTTTCGAACATCGAAACATTCAACGTCGATCGTCGATCGTCGAACGTAGAAAACATAAAATTTCGATATTTTAATGGCCAAGGCCATGTGTAGATATTTCGGTACTTCGGGGAGTATGTGTGTAATAAGAAAAGGGGCATTCAACACCAAACAATGAAGACCCCAACTAATAATGCCCAGATAACTTTGGGAGGTTGTATCTTGGAAACCAGGGATCAGATTTTGAGCCAATAACACTTGTTAGAAATATAGATATTTGTAGAAGAGGATGAAGACCTCAAAGAGGTGATTTGAGATGATTTGAATGAGCAAAAAGTTGATGCCCCATCCCTAGAAAGGGTATTTAGGGGTCGGGTGTGTTACACCGCTTAAGAGGCCCAATTATACTTGTAATCATTTGATGAGTGGTAAGGTTCTTCATATTCATGATCTAGATGGAATTATCGATGATATTTAATCATGATTGAAATATATGTCTTTTTTGTTAATCCTTTCCTCGAGCTATGAAATTCTCTTTTTGGTTCTTTTCTAACATTTGTAACAAAATAAATATAGATCTTTAAACTAGATGATAAAGGGAAGCTAACTATGTGTTGGGGGAAGGTTGGGTTGTAGGATAACCTTTATACCTTAGCCTGCAAATGAAGAAGATATAAACTACTGAAAACTAGAATTAAGACCATTTTGATTAGTAAACATTCAACATTTTCTGAGATAACAGTTACAGAAATAAAATATATATGTGACAAGAATTTTGCACAAGAAAAAGCAATTTTCAATGCTCTATTATCAATCATAGGTTAACACAATCGATTTATATTCATTAACTATAATAAAATATTTGTTGTAGCATTATAAGATAACTTTAAATAATAAATACATTAATTCTTACTCAATACAAAAACAAATATTGAATCTGAAGATAAAGATAATCCCCCTTGGTCCAATCACATTCATGCCTTAGATGAAAGAAGTGTCTTTGGTTCTAAACAAAACTTCTTAATTAAAATAACTTACACAGAAATAGTTCTCTTACAAAATTTCAGAAAAAAATTATTTCTCTCCAAAACCATTGACCTCTCTAATGTACAAAAGTTGCTTATTTATCATAGATGTGGAGGCCCTCGACCAGTGTGGAATTGAGGCTTATCTCTACACATCGGTTATAAAACAACTTATTAACTTAAGTAAAACACATTGTTGGAGTATGCTAATGAATACTACGAACTTGACTTAACAAAAAGGAGTGGTTATTATCACAGAAAAAATACCACTTATTATGTCTGAATTTAAAAGACTTTTGCAATTGAACAATTAAAAAATACTACTAGCACTAAAGCTAGCCGGATGCGCATGTCAGGGTGAACCGATATTTGGAAGGAAATGACTGGGAGTGACATAAATGTTTTTTGTATAGAGAATTTGCATACAGTGCATTGTTGGAGGCCATTATGAGATAGTTGGATGTTGGCAATGTTTTTACCCCACTTATCCCCTGGAGGAAAGAAGCAAGTCATTTGGCATTTTCTAGAGTCTTTGATATTCTTTCTACATTCTGGACTTGTAGTTTCCCCAATTCTGGTTTTGCGCCCCTTTTTAAACATTTCAAAATGTGAAATAAATGTGGGTGAGCCACTTCGTAAATCCAGCGTTTGGGGGATTTGGAGCAAAACATATTCATATATCCTGGAGGCCTGGACTCCCAAAGTCATTAACCACCATTTACTGCTAATTAACTCGGGATTTATCCCTAAACATTTGGTGTTTCAGCACTTAATAAATTCGGGGGTTCGAGAGTTGTGAATGTTGAGTTTGAGAATCTCCTAGAGTTACAATGCTACATAGTGTCATGGTAGTTTAGGACCCACTTTGGTTGTTCGGGGATCTGACACTTCGAGGCTCTGACACTTCAAGACTCCGACACTTCGGGGCTCTAGCACTTCGGGGCTCTAGTACTTCGGAGGTTTGGATAACTATCCTCACTTTGAGTTGAAATTCCCTGGAGTGATAAACTCTTTGAGTGATGTGGTGGTCTGATGTCATATGGATGACGTGTCACAAAAATAAGGATAACATGTGTCACTTGAAATAGTACATATGACGGACCCAAATATGCCTTAAATGAGTGCCATGTGTCATGATAGGAGAGTGCAATGCTTCATGATAGAAGAGTGTCACGCATCTCAACTAATGGATGCCATGCATCTCCGACTCTTTGGGGTTTAGAAGTTATTGAATGCAAAGTCTGGATACTTCCCACAGGGCTAAACTCACAAATTGATTAGCCAGTGCTTATCACTAATTAAACTGGGATTAAGTCATGTTTAACATTCAAATATTTTGGGACTTTGATGGATACAATACTTCAGGGCTTTAGAGGTCTATGTTTGTTGTGAATTGAAATCCCTCAGACTGGTAATCTCCCGGAGCTGACATGTCAACATGAAATCATTGTTGTTGACGTGTCCACATGATAGAGAGTGACATGTTTCACTTGTAAATGGGTTGATAGCATAACCAAAATGACCTGAAATGAGTTCCACGTGTCAGCACTGATGGATTCCACATGGCTTCGACATTTCGACATTAAAGAGTTTTTGAGTGCTAAGTGTGGAGATATCTCAGATGGTTGATCTTGTGAAGCAATGTGTTGATACTAAGAGGGGGGTGAATCAATATCAAGTAAAATTTAAAACCTTTTTCAACTTATACTTAAACCATTCAATTATATCCAATGATCAATGAACAATAGTATAAGAGTTACACCAATACACCACAATACACCATGCACAATATATGAGAAATAATCAATAGTTATTGTTCAAGGGA
>SNQJ01S0004012.1:77202-95623 GCA_010110895.2 Picea sitchensis | reverse complement strand
CAATACACCATGCACAATATATGAGAAATAATCAATAGTTATTGTTCAAGGGAAGTAATGAATTCCAAAGGTAGCAACATATTCCAAATGTAAAGGGAGGGATAAACCTCCAAGAGGAAGATACAATCCTCCAATATCAAGAGAGAGTTGAACTCTCCATCCTTTCCCCTTCCTTCCGCCCAAGAATATATGAGAGATAATAAAAGTTCACATTAAATCATCCCCATCAACCAACCATCACATAGAACCTGATAATGCTTCCTAAGACTTCTTCAATTTCTACGATTATTCAATTCTTGGAATACTCTGATCCTTTAGATAATATTCTTCAGTTTATTCTTTGAAACTTCTCCAAGTTTCACTCCTTGAATCCTTCCCAAAAAGAAGTTATAGAGAGAATGATAGACCTTGTTCAATTCTGGTTTATTCAAGAGACCAAACTTGTACAGAACGCCCCGCGCTCAATATTTAACATCAGATTCTGAAACTTGCACACAAGAAACTAAAGTATGTACTATTTCCAATTTAATTTTCCCCATGTCATTTGGATTCTCCATAAAGAAGTTATGATTGTTTTACCCGGAACACCCGTTTATTGACTAGCTACAAGACTGGTCAAAAACCCTATCTTCCACAGAGTGTATCTCCATAATTATAGAAAATAAAGAGATGAAAATTTTACCACAGGTACCTTGATATGTATTCTCAATACCATAGAAATTTCACTATCTGAATCGTTCTAGAAAAAGATTTATAGCAAAAATGGTAAGATGGCCTGAAAATAACATACCTTAGAACACATCACCAAAAGACTTCATCCTCGCTTGAAATCCGGCCTTCTTTACTTATGATTTCCTCTGAAATTCAACTTTTGTATCAAATGAATGTATAATGATATTTATTTATACCATTTATGTCACTTCCTTTTAATATTAGGGCCGACCTGACACTTTCTTATTTTGTAATTCTTCTCTTTAATTATCTTCAGGGCCTACATGTACTTCCTTATTTAATTCACTTTGTCATCTTTAAAAATTCATTTCTCCTCAACCATGAGGATCCACGTGTGATGTGCCACATACCACCGGAAACAACATGATGTATACTATCCTTCCATGGGTGTTGTATATGCATGTGCATTGTCCTTCATGTCCAAATACCTTCATCAATCTTACGGTCCAAAACCCATGACTAGGGTTGACATCAATGAAAACAACCAATATTCCAACACAATGCGGCAATTCGACATTCGGGAGTTTTTTTTTACAAATATGAGCTTAGATTTTTCGGCATTCAAGAGTTTTTGACAAAGATGAGCTCGGACATTTCAGCATTCGGGAGTTGCAGAGTGAATTTTTTGTAACTCTATGATTAAAGCTCGTGCTTTTCTTGAACCCCAAATGTACAAGATCCATTGATCTGATTGACCTGTTGGATCTTTATCGTTAAAAATTTACCCTGTCTATTTTGACAATCTAGGCCTAAAAATGACTACTCTGAATTGTTGTGTTTTGTTCACGGGCGTTCCCTATGCATACAAAATTCTTGGTCAACCTGTTGTGGGCTCAATCACTGGAAAGAACGATGACAAGTATTTTGAACCAAATCACGACATGTAATTATCCTTCAAGAAAATCATAAAAAAAATGTGCAAAGACTCAATCAAGAAAGAAAACGATAGAAACCAAGTCATTTAGAGAGAGAAATTGTCTCAACCAACCAGAAGGGGAATGATTTTCAAGAAAGTATAGGGAAAATGAGGAAGGAGGGGTGGGGGTGTAGCGTTAGGTCTCAACATCATGGATAAGAAGAATCATAGATTGACCAGGGATGTTGGTGTCAGTGGGTAAAGGTTCGAACTAAAACCAGGAGTTTTGTGTCTAAGCAATCAACCGATAATTAATTAGTGTATTGGAGTTGGTGGATTATCTTTGATGTTATTTCATTGGTGCCTCTAGGAAAAAGTTTTGATGTGGAACCAAAACTACCCCATGGTGCTGACATGGAGGTGTTGATGTCAAAATATAGATATGGCATGGGGCACATCAAAATATGACGTGGATAATGCCTAAGAAATACAGACTATATACGCAAAAAACACGTGGTGATTGATTTGACCTCTGGGGCGTGAGGAGCCTTTCTTTTCGGCGTCGAGGATTTTAATTTTGACACAGGTTGACATTTCCTTTCCCCTCTTCGTTAATGCCGACGATATATCGGTGATCGACGAATGTGGTTTCCTATGTTGATGATTTAACGTTATGGTTCGTCAATGCCGATGGTATATCAATGATTTTTAGAAAACTTTTCATAGGCCATAGTTAGCGATCGACGCGCCCTTCCTCCCATTTCTTTGATGTTGATGGTGCATCAGTGATCAAAGATCAATGATTATCATTGTTATGTGGGCATTTTTCCTCTCGGATTTAGCCGATGTCGATGATAGGTGCATGGATCAAATTTTTAGTTCCGTACACTTAATCTAAATGCCAAGTTTACTTAGAGAAAAGGTCAATATGTTCAATAATTCCAAACCAAACCAAATGTGATTGATGATAAAACATAACAACACATAAAACCCATTGATCCCTATAAAACTGAATTAATTCAGAAAAGACAAAGTGGTACCCAAAAGGAAAATTCACAAAAACTTTTAGGGTGTGTTGAGTGCTCAACACCTTCCTGAAGGTTCCCCTTTCTATCCTTCATGATTGCATTCCTCTAGTAGTCTTCCTCCACCTTTGGATGATTTAACCAATTCTCCATCATTTCTAACTCCTTCTCCCATTGATTGAGTGGTGAATCTGAATTCTCCTCTTGGACATTTATCTTGCTCACAACTATGCGGGCCTCCTCTTTCTTCTTTTCCTTTTGAACATAACTTGTCTTCTATCCATTATCCTTCTCTTTGACAGTCTCCAATGGACATGTTTTTGTTGCACCTACTACCACACACAAAATTTTAGTTTTAAAAACCTCAAGCTCCTTGGCCTCTTCCATGGATTCTTTCTACATCACTTCCTCACAAGTATGTGAAACTCATTCCAAGAGATATATTGTTCTCTCCTATCCTCCGACTACAACACTGCGGATCTTCTTCTTCCTATAAATTTTCCTTCCCACTAATCAGAAGTATACTTGAGCTAGCCTCCTCTTTGACTCTCTTATCTTCTATTGGCAACAACATATGCTTACACCCATTCTTCTCAAGGGTATAAGTACTTTTCCTTCCATCATGTATGACATTCCTTTCATATTTCCATGGTCTCCCCAACAGAATATGACAAACATCCATAGGTATGACATCACTTAAAACTTCATCCCTATAACCACCTATTTTAAACTCAACTTTGCATTGTTTACTTACCATGACCTGATGTCCTCTATGCAAACACAACACCCTATATGAATTCAGATGTGAAGTTGTCTCCAAATTCATATTTTCCACCATCTCTTTGGATACTAATTTATCAGTGCTCCAACTGTATATGATCACCTTGCATACCTTATCTCTGGTCATGCAAGAAACTCACAACAAACTATTCCTTTGGACTAGTTCTCGTACCTCTTTCTCTGTCTTTACAAGAGATTTCCTCATCATGAGTGATCTTCCTTCTTCTGTTTCTTCTGCTTCCATCTTTGTCTCCATTTCCTCTATTGTGCTTAAAAAATGTGAGCTCTTCTAGCTCCTGCATTCTTCCTCTCAGAACATTCCCAAGACATGTTCCATGTTTTTCCACGGGCATAAAACCTCACTTCTCGTCCTCTGCCTCTTCCTCTTCCTCTGGAAAAATATTTTCTTCCTCCATAGTGTCCTCCTCAAGATTTTTCTCCTCTAGTTATTTGGTTGTCATAGATGCCAATTTCTTTTCCTGCCTTCTAGAACTTCTCTTTGGTGGTTCCTTCTCGTCTACTAGGATTATTTCCATTGTTCCTCTTACTCTACTTCCTTTCTAAATTTTCCTCTTCCTTCAGGGATACCTAATAAGCATATTATATTTTCCTCATCGTTATCATACTAATCTCATCCTAGATTTTGTACCTCAATCCATTAATGTACCTAGCAACTTTCTCTTCATCATTCTCCCTATGTCCTTCTCTTATGTTCAACATGTAAAACTCTTCAGTGTATTCATTCACTGACAAACATTTATGTCTCATATTATACAACTTCCTAAACATATTTATCTGATAATCCTTGGGTATGAATTTATCCTTCAACTTAGCTACATTTCTATACCAGCTCTTAATTCTGGACTTACATTTTCTTCTTCTATCAGCTTGCAATTCATCCCACCATAAAGTTGTGTGTCCCTTTGACCTGGTCACTTCATGCTTTACATTCTTCTCATCATTAATATCCTCATAATCAAATTACTTGTAAAAATAACTTATCCATTCAAGTAGTTCTTCCACATTCAAATTTACTTCATACAATGGGACTTCTATTTTTTCTCTGGTTCCCATCTTGACAACAGCTCTCAGCATTCACTCCTTTGCTGCTTATTCTCCTACAACTTATTATTCTTCAACACCTTCACTTTCAGTTTCACTGATGTCACCATCTTTGGGTTCTCTTCTTAGTGTTGTCTCCATGGAATCCAACCTTACATGAAGTTGTCTCATTTCCTCTCCCATGGTTTCATCGACTATAGGTCTCTCTCTGCATATTCTTGGCAGCATGATTCTAAATTTTATTTTCACATGGAGCTTATTTTTCCGCTCTGATACCACTTGATGGTATCAAACAAAATATTTTCCCTTTCTTGCTATCTACAAACAAAATCAAGCTCTAATACCACTTGATGCAAACCCACAACACCTCATGGGGCTCACGCGACCTCTTGGTCTAGGATCGTTCATATTTGGAGCTGAATCAGCTCTCAGATCCCTGTTGGACCCCTGCTGAATGGAAAAAGGCCCTCAAAAAACCTCCTTTACTAAAGGTTCATACATATACAAACCCCGCGAGATTCTTCTTCTGGCCCCTTTCACCTTTAACAAACAAATTTGGGCTCTATCCCTTTGTTCAATGGAGAATCTCATATGACCGTGGACCTAAAACCAATCACCTAGCTGACAGGAGATACTTCGACACTCCAGAGCCTAGGGATATGGGCATTTCAAACATACAACACCTCAACTTCTTCAAACACCGAATACATGAATATATGAACAATCTTGGAGATCAACAACTCCCAATACATGTTGAGATCTATGTCTCACACAAATTTCAAGACTCTGGGCTTTGGGAGTCTTCCCTGCTCAAACCCACAATTCCTATGAATGCACGAATTCTGAACTAGTAGATCAAATGACTGACATTCACCTCATAGAAACGGTTGATTCTCACTTTGTTATTTGGGATTTGGAGCCTTTCACAACACGATGCTCCAAAACTTCTGGAGTGTCGAACTTGCAAGGTGTTGTATCTACGATCCACGTGTCCCTCTCAATGGACGGTAGAGATCTACTTCAGTATTTAGGATTTCTCTAACCTTAACACTTCACACCTTTGTTCTCCTAGATTGTTGGACTTCCGAATAACTAGAAATATTCCTACACATGGCCCTAACGCCAACGTTCAGGATCCTCTTCAGGCTTTGGAGCTTCAGGATTTTTTTACCCAAGCTAGATTTCACCCAATTTCCTCTAGAGTGCTAGATCTCCAAAATCTAAGATATGTTGACACATGACTCTGACGCTAACGGTCAGGATCTGCTTCATATTTGGAGCTTTGGAAAATTCTCGTGTTGTTGGTTTTATTTCTCTTTCATCTATTTATTCTTACTGGTCTTAAAGGATTATGATTCTATTGGCCATTATAGATTGATGACGGTTCATAACCAAGAAGCTTCCCAAAAAAAATTCTTAAAGACTATCGGCCCCTCTGGTAACCCAAAAGGCAATGAAGTACACAGTTTTCACTGTATAGTCTCAACCGAGATAGCTCTATGGGTGGCTGCAATACTCAGGTGTTTGCAAGTTGGGATTGAGTGAGATCTGTGATTGTACGTCGTAACCTTTATTCAATCCATTTAACATATAGTTATAATATCCATTCTATGCATGCATGTAAAATACCATATATACTTAACTACTCATTCATTCAACATTCATCAACTAATCAGACATAGATATACATTCATCCAGTCACATAGCACAGTGTTACCATGGTTCACCTCCTCCTGGGCTACGTCCACAAAGATCTGGCTCTCAGGATTTTATTATAGTTTGGAAATATTCATGTCACGCATGATTACAATATTATTTATTCTTCCCTCCCACAACATCCTCGATCCCTGCGAACATGACTAGATCACACCAGGCTCCTCAACCTACGATCTAACCCTCAGGATCGATTCACTCATGCCCTTTCTAGCTCACCAACTTAGTAACTTATACCGTCCTTACAGTTCTCTTCCTTTTCGTGTATATCTCACCCCTCTCTAGCGATCTCTCTCCATATCTATGTATATATCTCTTATTTATACCTTCGACACACCATCCATTACAATATTGTTACAAAAACCCTAACCCTAGCATTGTTAGGTCTTCCTTGCATGCATGTGTGTTGCTCTTACTTCCAACTGTCTCTTTCCTCTTGCATGCTTCTCTTCCAAAAATAGCCTTTCTTTTTTATTCATCCTGCATCCAACAGACCCCCAACGTTGACATGTGGCTCATCCTGAGCCACCTAAACCTGGTGCACTTCATCTATCTCTCTTATGATCACCTGAAACTTCTCCATGAGCTATGTTTCTTGTGTTTGGGCCTGTGTGGTCTTCTCCTTGAGTGCATCCAATACTTTCACTTCAATCTCGTCGCTAACCATCTATGCGCACTCTGCATGAGTGTGTTCCATGTTCGTCTTTGCTTCTTCCACCTATGCATGACCTCTGCTTCCCTCTCCTGGAGCGGTTCCATTTGAGCCTAGAGCGCCTTTTTTTGTGTCTGCACAACTATGAGTTATGCCTGCAGTTTCTTCATATCATGCGCTCCTTTGATGCGATCTTTCATTGTCATTGTATTTTTCCTCTGCTTGAGGTCTTGGATATCTACACTTATCCTTTCTTTTTCCTGGCCCCACTGTTGGACCTGTTGATCCTCTTCTAGCTTCATCTAGAGCTATGTTTCCTTCTCGAACAAGTTAGCCGCTGCATGGACTTTTCACTCTATCTCCTTTATCTACATTGTTGTCTCTTGCTTCCTCTGCTCCTTCACCTCTAGTGGTGTGGTAGGTATGAGATGATCTTGGAAGTGCTCAATCTCCTGTCTATATTGATCAGGTGTATGCACAATTTGATCAATCTTATGTGTCACCATAAGTTAAGCCATCTGCATAGTCTTTGGGATTTTCTCATAGGCTATGGCCAATTCCTGCTTCAGCCTATCCATGCAGTATTTTTCATCATTGGTCTCAAGCTTAGCCTGTTTGAGTACCAATTACAATGCATCCCAACTGTCCTTTTTTTGCTGCAATTTTGTTGCGTCTGTGTGTGCGCATGACTATACCTCCTGCACGATGCTAACTTGTCTTCCCCATGATTTCATCCATGCACAGCATGTTGGGAGTGATGTGAAATTTTGAGCTTGGTTGTGTTGTCGTCTGGATCGTGTTCTGCTCCCTTGATCCAACCTCGCCTCCTATCTGTGATGTTGATGGGATTTTCCCTATGTTGTTGCCAGCCACCTGTGCTTCTCTAAGATGCTTGAGGAGTTGTCGCATGTATGTCAAATCTTCCTCAACCATGTCCCTTTGGTGCTCAACATTATCGAAATCCTTGTCTGTGCAATATTGGACCATTTGGGCCACCATGTCCACATTTTCCTTGGTGATCATGTATTCTGGGGGCGTTCGGCGTGCCTTCTCCTTCTTGCGTGCACCCCCTATCTAGATGGTTGGCCTCTTAGTATAGCCTTGCTCCTGGTGAGTAGCACTTTATGTGGTTCCATGTGCTACCTCAGTCTGTTTGTCATGTACCTGTGGCACATGTGTGTTGTTCTTCTTCCATGCCTAGGTACCTTTCTTGGACGCCCCCCCTTTTTTCTGTTGTGCCTTGTTATAAACTTTCCTTGGATTCTTGGGCACTATTATCTCATTGGTAGGTGTCTGTCCCTATCCTACCTCCTCCTCCTCCATTTATGTGGGAATTTATCGATTTATTATTGGAATCCTCCAGTTATCATCCCAATCCTTAATGACCATCTCTATGTCTGCCTCCTTGATGAAGTAGTGCAGTTGTAGCCATTGATTGTCGGGATATTTTCGTGCCTGGATCCACATTGTATGTCTGGTGAATTTGATGTTGGATATGCCCTGATACTGTGTAATTTATTTCAATGTCACCCTCCAAGTGTTAGAGATTATCTCCTATAGGTCATTGTGATATCCTTCAAATATGGTTGCATTCGCTTTTCTGTTCTTGGGTTCCGACACAGACCCCAGTGATAGGTATTGCACTGCGTGGCAAGGATTGGGTCTAGTGGCAAAGAATGAATACCTCGGCTCCTTCCATCCAAACAAGGCTATGAGAATGAGTAGCCATGAGTAGTGAAATTCCATCCCTAGATCCTGCATGTCCTTGCAGTCGTATAGGAATAGATTCAGCAAATAAGGGACCCAATTGAGTATGGTTCCCTCTGCACACTATGTTGCAGCTGCAAAAACCTCGACGGGGACTTCCTCTTTGTGAAATTTCGTGATTAATTTGCATGCCATAATTTTTGTGGCCATTCTTGTCGTGGTGTCACTAATACGCTTGATTATGATTCCATCTGAACCCCTTTTAGTACCATATTTCTTCTTCATTTCCTTGGCCAATTCCTTCTCCTTTGTTTTGTCCTCAAGAAATTGTGTAGGGCCATCCCCTCGTGATGGCATTCCTATAATGTATGCAATGATCTCTACGTCTATTGAGACGAGTTGTTCCATCCATAGGTATCCACTGTGGGTGACTACCATCATCTTCTTGATGCAGTTTTTTTCATATTGGCCCCTCCCAAAGTGTGGGATGTCCAACATGCCTAGAATCCCATTTTTGGCCAGTCCGGTTGCCCACTTGACTGGTTGATTAATTGGTTTTCCAAAGGGTCCTATACCCATAGTCTGTAGGTAAAATTTCTTGGTGAACTATGGGAACTTGTTTGTGTCTGTCACGTCATGGTCTGAGTACCTCAATTTCTCCACATGGCCTAACATATTTCCTACTATATGTACCCCTTCCGAAATGTGTGTAAATACAATGGATGTGGTGGCTTGTCTGTGTGGTGACCTTGGTACCACCTGTTTTCCCTTCCAGTGTGGTGGCTGACTCAAGGTTCCAACATCCATTTTTCTCTCTTCTACATATTTTTCTGGTCAACCAATGACATCTTCCATTGTGCCCTCCTGTGGTTGTTCCGGCGTGGTTCTATGTGACCTTTCTAGCACGGTCATTTCCTCCTAGTTCAGGATTGTCCCATTAACTTTTCGGCCTTCTTCATGGTTTTTGGAGTGCGAATGATTGTATGTGTCTTCAATCGATTGTCCTTGTCCCCCTTCTGGTATATCTATGTCCATGCCCATTGTTGTTGTCTATTGGGTTTCTTCCTCAATAGGTGTGGGGCTTTCTGGTGTCATATCGGGCGATGGGATTTCATCCACATTGACAAATTCTAGAGGATGAAGTGATTGTTGTTCACTTCCCTCTTCTTGTGGTGAGGATCTGGTGTTTCTCCAAGGCCGTCGGCTAGTCTGGTTTGGTTCTCCTTGTTTGGATGGTTCCATGGTGTTTACGGTTGTTATCCTCCGAACATAGTAGACTCTGTAAAATATGTAAAATTTATCTCTCGTCTCTGTATACTCTATGGCTTATGCTTTTCTCAATTGCACAATAATATTTCCAGTCCTGTGTACTATCTTATATAGGAATTTTGTGAAGCTTCTTTGAGACATTACCCCATTAGAATTTTAATTCCCATGTACTTGTTATTGAAATCCCTTGTCGTTGCCAGTCGGCATGATTAATGTGATGTCCCATCAGTCATTTGCATCCATTAATTTTGATAACCGTCATTCATTAGTGGTTACTTTTCGTATCCTTATTTCCCATTGTTTCTATTTCCCCGTTGTTTCCCTCTTGTAGTGATTGTTGGCCTTTTTTCTCTGTCGTGCTGGCATTCTCGAGTGTGCACGTCCATTCTCTTATCGGCACATTATGCCTTTGTTAAATGGTCATCTTTTCAGTGCGGTATATCCTCTCTCTCTCTCTCTCTCTCTCTCTCTCTCTCTCTCTCTACTCTCTCTCTCTCTCTCTCTCTCTCTCTCTCTCTCTCTCTCTCTCTCTCTCTATATATATATATATATATATATATATATAGTGTTAGGAGTATCCTATACATATATATATATATATATATATATATATAGTGTTAGGAGGTTGACTATCCCTATACAACTTCAGTTGGCTCCCATTGATCATCCCTCTGATTTTTGTTCCTCCTAATTCCTTCAATTGTACAACTCCCCCAACGGTGACACTCTTTACTTGATATGGTCCTAAACAATTCATTCTGAGGTTTCCTCGGTGCTGAAGGGATTTGTTTTCATACACCAAGACTAAGTCTCCTTCCTCAAAATTCTTTTGCTTGACATGTCTGTCATGCCAATCTTTGTCCCTTTAATTTTGTATTTCTTGGTGGAACCTTGATAGAATCCTATCTTCCTCCATGATGTTGGGTGTGTGTTATATTCTTTGCATGTGTGTGTGTGTGTGGGCGCATCAGATTTGACAACTGCATCTAATGATCCCAACTTCCTTCGCTTTGTGTGTTGTGTGCGTAGAGTTCTTTCTTCTGGGGGTTACCAAGTTTGGGCCCCCCTGGTTGCATGTCGCGTTCAGCTCTGGGTGGTGGTCCGAAGCCGACAGGGTTTAGAGTAGTGCCCCAAAATTGTTTTTGGGTTGGTTTTTGCTATTTTTAGCGGTTTTCTAAATTAATCTCGGATTAAGGGATTAGGGTTTTGGTAGCTATGGAATACCTAAAAAATTGTATATATTGTATGGTGAATGGTGAAATTAATACAATGAAGAGTCTAAAGGTGTAACGCCAAGGAAGGTTGGTTTTCTCCTAGTTAAGGGTTTCCAGCGTAAATCTTTGTGTACTATGTGTATGAGCCATTGATTAATTTTTGTTTTACTTAAGAATCTGTATGCATTTATTTACTTCACAGGTTTAAAAATTACATGTGGTATTGGAGCTCATTTTTGCTTCAGGGGGATGCCTTTTTTGCTGAGTTTTTGGCTTGGTCTTGATAGGTCAATTTTATCTTGGGTCTGCGGTAAATCTAGGTTTAGTGGGAGATTTTGTAGTGGTGATTTGAGTGTAGAAAGAGGAATGGAGATCTCTTCTAGAATCGAGATAGAGAAGTTCAATGGTAAAAAATTTGAGCTATGGAAGCTCAAGATGGAGGACCTTCTTGTAGACAAAGAACAATGGATCATTGTGGATACTGGTACACAACCTACTAGTACACAGTCTACTAGCACACAATCTACTAGTACACAACCTACTAGTACACAAACTACTAGTACACCACCTACTAGTATGTTGAAGCAAGATTTAGAGAAGTTGGACAAAAGAGAAAGGAGTACTATCTGACTCTTCCTGGAAGATTCGGTGTTGTTGAATGTCTCGGGAGAATATATAGCCAACGAACTATGGGATAATTTAGGGAATTTGTATCAATCAAAGTGCCTGGTAAACAAGTTGTTTATTTGAAAGAAGTTGTATCATATTAGGATGGAAGATGGAGATTTTGTGATAGAACATATAAATTCCTTTAACACTCTAGTAAGTCAACTAGTATTTGTTAATATTACGATTGCATAAGAAGATAAGTGTATTACTTTGTTATGTTCTTGAAAGCCTCTTGGGATAATATGGTTGTAGCAATTGGTAGTACCATTCAATATACATTGAAGTATGAGGATGTAGTTGCATCCTTGTTATCTAAAGATATGAGGTGGAAAAGCATGGATAGTTAGAGCACAGATGCTTTATTTGTAAGAGTTTATACCCAAGACAGGAATTCTAGTAAGTCTTCAAGGGGGGGATCTAAATCTATAGGTAGATCTAAGTATCCAGGAAAATATTTGAGGAAATGTTGCAAGTGTGGTAAAATAGGGGATTATAAGAAATATTGAAAATCTAAGAAGGTTGATAAACTAAAGGGATATGATAATACCTATTCCAAAGAGGAAAAAACCTCCACTGAAGAAGGAGGTGATGTTTCCCTGGAATCTACAAGTACACATGCAAACCGTGGTGTATGGTTAATCAACTCAGGTGTGTCATATCATATGACTCCTCACAAGGAGTGGTTCTGTGAATATGAAAAATATGATGGTGGTGATGTATTCCTAGGAGATGACTTGACATCCAAAATCATGGGACATGGAAGGGTTAAGTTGCTGCTAAAATATAAAAGGATTAGAACTCTCCCTGGAGTTCCACACATTCCAAAACTAGCCAGGAGCCTAATATCTGTAAGCAAGTTGGATGATGCAGGAGTGGATACTGTATTGGGAAAGGGAACTTGCAAGATGGTACAAGGAGAAATGGTGTTGATGAGGGGAATTTGGTGTGAAACTCTGTACAAATTTTTGGGAAGCACTTATAATAATCGGTGTAATAGTTATGTTGTCCCTAAGAAGAGAAATAAAGAAGATAAGACCAATATTGTCCCTAAATCAAAGACCATGTTATGGCATCAAAGACTGGGGCATATTGGATAAAAGGGCCTTCGAACACTACACAGTAAAGGTATGGTTGAAGGTATGTCTAATTACACTCTAGATTTTGATTTATGTGAACATTTCATATATGGTAAACATAATCGAGTAATATTCCCATCTGGTGCTACAAGATAAAAGGGGATCTTAGAGTTGATACACATTGATGTGTTTGGACCTATTCTTGTTCCATCACTAGGTAAATCTGTGTATTATGTTTCATTCATAGATGATTTCTCAAGGAACACATGGATTTATTTTCTTAGAAATAAATCTGAGGTATTTGATAAATTTAAAGAGTTTAAGGCTTTGGTAGAAAATGAGAAAGATAAGAAAATAAAGGTATTGAGGACAAATAATGGTAGAGAATTCTGTGGAAATGAATTCGAAGAATTCTGTAAGAAGTGTGGTATAGAAAGGCATAAGACTATTCCATACACAACTCAACAGAATGGAGTTGCAAAAAGGATGAACAAGACACTGATGGGAAAAAGCAAGGAGAATGCTTAGTGGTGTCAAGTTAGGACAGGAATTCTGGGTAGAGGAAGTGGGTACAACATGTTACTTGGTCAATCGATCACCCTCATCAACACTGGATGATAAAAATCCACACCAGGTATGAACTGGTAAGAAACCCTCTCTTAAACATCTCAGAGTTTTTGGTTGTGATGCTTATGTACATGTTCTAAAGGAAAATAGGAGTAAGATGGATAATAAAGTTGAAAAGTGTATCTTTATGGGTTATAAATATGGTGTGAAAGTTTATAATCTTTCGAACCTAGAAACTAAGAATATTGTTTAGAGTAGGGATGTTGTTTTTAGAGAGGTAAAATATGCTTCCAAACAGTAATTCCTACCAAGGCAAGAAGAACCTGAGAAAATAGAGTTTGACTTGGATGATGCAAAATATGAATCATCTGAAGAAGATGAAGCAGAAGAAGAAGAACTTGATACCCCAGTATTGAGGATATTAGTGAGGGAAAGAAGGCAACTAGAAAGGTATAGTCCACATGATTTTCGTTCTAATTTTTATTTATCTATTACTAATGATGATCCCATAACTATCAAGGAAGTAGTGAATTCAGAGGACAGTAAACTCTAGAAGAAGGCCATGGTTGAAGAAATGGATACCTTGGATAAGAATGAGCCATGGGATATAGTTGAGTTTCCAGCTAGAAGAAAATATGTTGGTAGAAAATGGTTGTTTAAGAATAAGTTTAATGCAGAAGGAAAAGTGGATAAATACAAAGCTCAGTTAGTAGCAAAAGGTTGTTCCCGGGTAGAGGAAATTGACTTTGGTGATATTTTTTTTCATGTTGCCAAGTTAAATTCTATTAGATTTCTTTTATCTATTGTTGTTTATTTTGATCTTGAAGTGGAACAGACGGATGTGAAGACAACATTCCTACATGGGGATATGTAAGAAGAAATATACATGAAGTAGCCAGAAGGATTTGTAGTGAAGGGGAAGAAAGAGTTGGTCTGTAAGCTAAAGAAGTCACTATATGGTGTGAAGCAGTCACCTAGGATGTGGTACCAAAAGTTTGACACACACATCCTTGGATTGGGATTTATGAGAAGCAAGGATGATCAATGTGGATATTCCAAGTAGGTTGGTAATCACTTCATTTATGTAGTTTTGTATGTTGATGACATGTTTCTAGTAGGAAATAACATGTATGTTATCAAGGAGGTGAAATCTCAGTTGTCCTCCAAATTTGACATGAAGGATCTCAGTGTTGCTAACTTCATTCTGGGAATGGAGATTAAAAGAGATCGTGCAAATATGAAAATCTCGTTGAATCAGAGAAAATATGTTGAGACGATATTGCAGAGGTTTAATATGCATGGAAGTAAACCGGTCAAGGTTCCTATTCATATAGGTGTAAATTTATCTATAGATCAGTGTCCCAAGACATAAGAAGAAGAAGAAGAGGGCATGTCCCATGTTCCATATGTTAGTGCAGTTGCCAGTTTGATGTATGAAATGGTTTGTACTAGACCAGACATTGCACATGAAGTGGGAGTTTTGAGAAGGTATATGTCAAAACTAGGGAAGGAGCATTGGACAATAGTAAAGAGGGTCTTTAGTTATTTGCATGGCACTACCAATTATGAATTGTGATACCAAGGAAGACCATGATTGGACATAGTGGTGGACATGCATGGATTTGTTGATGAAAACTGGGCTAGAGATATAGATCACAAAAGATCTACAAGTGGGTATGTGTTTAACCTATTTGGAGGAGCAATCAGTTGGATGAGAAAAATACAGGTTGTAGTGGCACTCTCAACTACAAAAGTTGAATACATGGCAGCCACTCATGCAAGAAAGGAAGTAGTATGGTTACAAAGATTGTGTTCAGGGATTGGGTTGGTACAAATAGTGAGATTAGATTGTGACAGTCAAAGTGCAATCTTCCTAGAAAATAACCTTGCTTATCATTCGAAGACAAAGCATATTGATGTTCAGTATCACTTTGTGAGAGACATGGTTGAAGAAAAGAAGGTGTTGTTGGAAAAGGTTGACACTTTGAAGAATGTTGCAGATTCATTGACAAAGTCTGTGAGCACAGAGAAGTTCTCCTGGTGTAGAGTAACAATGGGCACTGTTTCCCTAGATTTTTGACTATGTAATCTTGTGACCTCCTGTATGAAAATAAAAAAACAAGTGGGAGAATGTTGGGTATGTGTTATATTCTTTTCATGTGTGTGTGGGCGCATCAGATTCGACAATTGCGTCTGACGATCCCAACTTCCTTCACCAGTTGTGTCATGTGCATCGGTCACTTTCCTGGGGGGTCCGGGGGGGGGAGTTTCCCCCCCATGGTTATGCACAACATTTGGCTCTGGGTGGTAGCCCAGAGCCGACAAGGTTCGGGGAAGCGCCCCAAAAAATATTTTTGGGCAATTTTTGCTATTTTTAGTGGTTTTCTAAATTAATCCTAGATTAAGGGATCAAGGTTTTGGTAGCTACAGAGTACCTAAAAAAATGTATATATTGTATGGTGAATGGTGAAATTAATACAATGAAGAGTTGAAAGGTGTGGCACCAAGGAAGGCTAGTTTTCTCCCAGTTAAGGGTTTCTAGCATAAATCTTTGTGTACTATGTGTATGAGCCATTGATTAATTTCTTTTTTTATTACGAATATGTATGCATTTATTTACTTCACATGTTTAAAACTTACACATGATCATCAATTGATTTAGCCTTTCATGTACCGTGCCTCATTCTATCATGTTTGTAATTATTGTTATGCATAGACTAGGCACCAAAAATTCTAATGGCACCACTGCCTCTTGTCCATACACTAATATGAATGGCATTTGTCCTATCAATTTCTTGCATGTGATATTGTATTCCCACAATACCGCTAGTATCTTCAAGTCCCAATCATCCCTATTTATGTTGCAGATCTTCGTTAG
This sequence comes from Picea sitchensis, assembly GCA_010110895.2. Taxonomy (NCBI): domain Eukaryota; kingdom Viridiplantae; phylum Streptophyta; class Pinopsida; order Pinales; family Pinaceae; genus Picea; species Picea sitchensis. Next base: position 79,423 of record SNQJ01S0004012.1, on the reverse strand, counting down.
TTCATTTTCAAAGATTTTGTTAAAGGCTTCCACTGTTCCATTTGCTTGAGGATGATATGGTGTACTCTTTTGATGATGAACTTCAAATTCCTTAGTCGTAGACTTAATAGTATTGTTAATGAAGTGAGTTCCTTGGTCACTCATCAAAATCCTTGGGCACCCAAATACAGTGATTACTTGCTCAAACAGGAAGTGTGTTGTTGTCTTTGCACTGCAATCTTTTACTAGTATTGATTCTTCCCATCTTGTCAGGTATTCTATCACAGTGATAATATATCTCACTCCTAACCTTTTTGTTGGTGGGTTAATTGGTCCTATGAAGTATATCACCCATTTTTCAAATACCTGTAAATTTACTTATGGTCGCAAGGGAATCTCGTCCCTTCTATTTGGTTTACCAACCCTCTAGMATACATCACATATCTAGCAGTAGTCCTTTGAGTCTCTGTGAATAGTCAGCCACCATAATCCTACGCACAATACCTTCTGTGCAGTGGCTTTGCCTACATAATTTCCTCCTGATATTCCCTCATTGTATTCGACTAAAATCCTGGGTCTTTCATGTTCTAGGACACATCTTCTCAAGATGTTATATGCACCCATTTTGTATAAGTGTCCTACAATTAGTTGGTAATCTGCAACCTTGAATACCATATTTTTCTTCTGTGCGGTGTTGTATTCCTATGGCACAGTCCCTATACTTAAGTACTGGATGATGCTTATGAAGTATTTATCAACTATCTGGACTGAAAATAAATGTGCGTTGGGAAAACTGTCCTCTAGATTTGTAGATTCCTCCCCATTAGTAATTTGTGATAGGTGATCAAGTCTTGCATTCAACTTTCCTAGTTTGAGTATCACTTCAAATTCAAATTCTTGAAACAACAATAACCATCTAAAACTCCTCCCCCCATAACACTGGCTTGTTAATGATGTATTTGAGCGTTGAATGGCCTGTGAACATCATGAAATGTTTTCCCAATAAATAATGTTTGAATTTATGGAGCCCGTAGACCATATCTAGGCCTTCCCTCTCTGTAGTGTTGTAGTTCTGCTCCAATTTTGACAATTTTTTGCTAGAAAATGATATAGGATGGTCCAATTCTGTTGTTCCTGGCTACGCCAGAATAGATCCAAGTGTTATGGTCGATGAATCTACATGTACGTGGAATGTCTTCTCCCAATCTATGAATACTAGTATTGGTGTGGTGACCATATTCTCTTTCAGAGTATCCAGACCATGTTGATAGTCCTCATTCCACTAGAATTTTGTGTCTTTCCTTAGAACTTTCTCCATTGGAACAACGATCTGTGTGTACCCTTTTATAAATTTCTTTTATAATCATGTGTGTCCCATTGTCTCTCTCAATTGACGAAATGTTTTTGGTGGTGGAAGGTTAACAATTACTGCAATCTTGGTAGGATCTACTAGCAAACCTTGCTTGCATACTATATGACCCAATAGTATCCCAAAAGGTGTTCCAAAGATGTACTTCTTGATATTTAATGAATTTTGGAACTTCCTGCATCTTTCTAACATCATCCACAAGACCTCTACATGGTCTTTCAATAGACTATATATTGTCCAATCGTCCATATATACCTCTAGAAATGGGTGGACAAAGTCTTTAAATGCAACTATGACTACTCTGGAAAATATTTTTGGTGCATTATTCAATCCAAAGGGCATGATTGTATACTGGTAGGATCCCCATTTCATAGCAAAAGTGGTATTGTGTATGTCTTTCGGTTCTATATTGATCTGATGGTATCCTGAGAATCCACTAGTGAATGAATAAGTTTCATGTCCTCCTACATTCTCCAAGACTTCATTTGTGAATGGGGTAGGGAACAAATCATGTAAGAACACATCGTTCAACTTTCTCAATTCAATGCATATTATTATCCCCCATTGTTTCTTCTCCTAAACTACCATCGGGCTTATCCATTCATATTCTTCTATAGATTCTATGAATCCAGACTCCAACATCCTATCGATATCAGCTTTGACTTTTTGCTTATATATTGGGTTTAGTCTGTATGGTCGTTGTCTGATCGTTCTTGCCTCAACTCTGAGAGGTATCTTCATTTCTCCTAGCTCTCCTTCTATGCCTTTCATTTATATGAACATTACTGGGAACAAGTCAATGTATTCGCACAATAAATCTATTATTCTTTCCACTGTTGTCTCATCCCAATAGTCTCCAATGTTGGCCATTTT
>SNQJ01S0004012.1:54789-77192 GCA_010110895.2 Picea sitchensis | reverse complement strand
TAGCATATGCTGATGCTGAAACACCACTGTGAGCAGATGTTGAAACACCGTTGTAGCATATGCTGAAATAGTGCTGAAACTGAGTTTGGCATTTAAATTTGGTAGAAAATTCAGTGAGACTGAAACTGGGTGGGATTTTGAAATTTTAACAAAGAAATCAGAAGATTGCAGGAAGATATTAATAACCTCTAGAAGCTGAAATCCACATTTTAGTCTAGATACAACATAGAGATGCACAAATCACAAAGGCTCAATCAAGAACTGCAGAAGCTGCAGAAAGAGACGGTCATGGCTAAGACACTGTCAGAGGACAAGGAGAACATTTGGATAGACATCTGCCAATAAATGATAGAGATATGGCCCCTGATACATATTGTTTTTTAGCAACACGAGCTTGTGCAAAGAGCTAGACAGGTTATTGTAAAGATAAGGGGAGAATTGGGAGAAATGCCTACTGAGGCTACAGAGATCATCAGGTTCTTGGTTTACAAAACTAAAGAAGAGTTGGAAGCTTTGGAAATAGAGGATAGGACAAAAACAATTCTTGAGGTCAAGAATATTTTGAAGAAGAAGGGATTAATGCTACAACTTGAGAAGAAATCTCATTCGATGGATATTGGAGTGTAGAGGTTTTTGAGCAAGGTAGACTCACTGTACAAGAAAGGTATTCCAGGTTTTCTAGTGATAAATGTCAAACTAATTACTCTCTCAGACTACAAACAGAAGATCCTTGCAGTGGAAAAAGATAGCTCTAAATTTGTAGGCATCCAAGGGAGAATCACTGGAAAGGCATTCTTGGAAACTCTATAGTTGGACCTGAGCATCCAACATGAGATAAAATACATCTTCATCACCAAGCCAACCTTTTCCAAGTACACAAAAATGGATGAAACTTATAGAATATTGCTCAACATCACCATCCCCAGTCAAAAGAGATGGAAAGACCTATGTGCCTTGATTGAGTAGAGATGATGTGTACATCTGAGTCAGAATGAGGAAGGCAGTCAAAGCCGAGTGGATGACTCACCAACTACTTTCTCCGAAATCAACGTTCAGGATTTGTACAGATCACCAATAGTCCTATTATTTTGTAATATGTAATCTAGTTAGTTAGATTTTTCCTCCATCATATCCTAGTCATTAATGACAGGATCAAATGTAATTGTTGAATAAATACTTCTTACTTTGAAGTATTGAGGGTTGATTTTTTCACCCAGGAAGCTATCATTGTAATCTTTTTGAGAAGATCGATCAGTAATAAAAAGACAAATTCACAGGATTCTTGCATTTGCATGTTGGCGATGTTATCTTACTTTGTTAATGTTTATGTTGCTCTGTAATCATTTTTTTTTTTCTATTTCTAATCATTTAAAGGAAGTTAATGAATAGAATTTGTCTCATACACTCTACTTTTGATCTTTAGCAATCTTCATGTTATTCTTCTAATATTAATCAAATAAATTCTTGACTGCTTCTTTGTTTGATTGAATACCTCACTTGTTCTATCTTTCCACCACATTTAATTCTAAAAGATCCAACATTCTCACTATCTCGCCCGATGAATAAATCTTATCAAAGATGTAAACAGATCTTAATCTTTAACACAGACCCCATATCCCAATGGATGTCTAAAGAAACACTTCAGCCAATCTTTACAAACAAACCAAACAAAACCAGATTATTTTAACTAGCCTAATATCTTAAAACTTAAAACAAATCTAAATCTTATAGAGAGAGCCCTCTCTGAAACTGGCAAAGCAAGATCCTAGTTTTGAAGTGGTTTTGGTAAGTTACCTCTGTCCAATTTCTTCTACCCCTGACAACCTCTAGGAATTTACAAAGTTCTAACATAGTGGTGATGATACTGGGGAACTGAACAAACTTTCCATCCTTATGAATTCTTTTCCCTAGATAAAGAAAACTTTATTCTGAACAAATCATAAAATCTAACTTACAAAGAGAAATGTTCATAGGTTGTTGAAGTTTGTATATTTTAGTTTAGATTTCTTAAAAATTATTTTTCTAGATCCTAAAAGAATCCACACTAGATCTCACCCTGATCCAGAACCTACAATGGCAGTAGACAATCCAGAAAAGTTACTCAAAAAAAGGAACATTGTAGAAGGTTACGGGAGTAATAGTCCTCTTCATAGGGCCACTTCTCTTCCAGAGAAGATTGTCACAATCTAGGACCTTGAGTTTGACCTACCTTTTGAGCAAATCCTTTTCAGAACCAAGTCTAATAGCTTTGTGAGTGAAATAGTCCTAGATCAAACCATCCTCCAATGTAGAACTCCTGAAAGACTTTCTTCTAGAACAAATTTTGATCAACAGTTTCTCCAATAGTTTAAGAATTTATAAGAACTAGTATCAAATCTTGATCACGCTTTGTATAAATCCCACTTTCAATAGTTAGTCGAGCTTTATGCCCTTATTGTTGCATATTCTATCAAACCTCAAATAACTTGATCCAAACCTCCCAGACCTACATCTTATACATCTCCTGTCACTTCTCCAATAACACAAGTTTTTATTCAGCCTCCTCCACTAGTCATGGCAGCAAGATACGCTCCCCTGGTGTTAGTTTCTCCCTTACATGCCATGCCACAGGACTATCAAACCAGACTTCCTTAGTTTCATGGTACTAGACCTATTAATGCACAAAAACATGTTGATAAAATGAATGATTACTTTAATTTGCATGAAGTCGATGAGGCAGATGTCCAAATGATACTTTTTCCATAGAGTTTAATTGGAGAGGTCAAAAAATGGTTTAAAGTGTTACGGGTTGCAAGCATTGCTGACATTGCTTATTTCCACTGAAGTTTTCTTGACAAATGGGAGGTAAAGAAAATCCCTCTCCATATTTTATCAGAATATGAAAATATCAAAAGGAATCAAGGGGAAATAGTACAAGACTATTTCATTCATTTCAATAATCTCTATAACGCAATTCTTGTTGATATCAAGCCTCCTCAAGGTTTGGCCTTAATCAAGTTCCTTGATGGATTTGATGTTGATATGTCATACCAAATGAGGGAAAGAAAGTATGCCTCTTTAGAAGATATGCATAAAAGAGCAATGAGTGTTGAAGCAAATCTATTGGCCAAAAGAGCTAGGCAAAGAACAGAAAGAAGAATTACAATCAAAGAAGAACCTTCCACTGCTACCTTAGATACCAATATGGATTCCCTGATGAGGACCATGGAGAGGATGATGGAAAGATTGAAAATCAATGACAGAAATCCTCCTAGAGAAAATAAGCATGCTCCCCAAATTTGGAATCCAAATTTCATATGAAACCCTCCCCAAATCAGACAAAGAGAGCCTAGAGACCAAAGGGAACAAAGAGGGTCTGATCGGTAGATTAGACCACCTCTTCAGAAAAATTACATTGATTAAGGGGAAGAGGTAATTGAGGAGTTGGATGATATTCACATAAACCTTATGGGGGTTAATGATAACGATTCCATTTTTCTCACTCAGGAATAACATGAACTATTTCTCCTTTCATAGATAGAGGTAAATGAGGAAGAGGAAGAATCAGAACAACAAGCCTTTGAAAATTCTATAATGGAAGTCCATAGATAGTACAACTTAAGAAGAAGGAATACTAATGACAGTCCAACAAAGAAAGCTATTGAAACTAAGAAAGTCATTAAAGCCAAGAAAACCTCAGATACCAATCCTAAGAAAGTCCTTGAGAAAAATGCAAAGATCCCTGCAAATAAGACTCCTGAATATTCACCAAGAACAACTCAGACCGAGGTTGCATCCACAAATCGGCCTAGTACTACTGCACATAAAACTATGGCTGATAAACCTGATTCTCAAAGCCAAAGTAGAAGTTCTACTACTTTCATCTTGGAAGGTGAATTATCCAAATTGAAAATTCATATTCCCCTATCAGAACTAATGAGAAAAAATTCTTACAGATCACAGGTGATCAAAGAATTAAGCATTGAACCAAAAATAGGCACAAAAGAATTAAACATTAATCTAGTAATATGTACAACTATTGTAAATGTTGTATATGATCAGCCTAAGATACTTTTTGGTCCAAAGGTTGAGGGAGAAATGGACAATGGTTCTGTCCCTCCTTTCTACATCAATCTGAACATCCATGAAAAAACATTACATAACGTTATGCTAGATTCGGGTGCCTCTCACAATCTTATGCCCAAGGTTGTGATGGAGAAGTTGGGGCTTGATATTAATAGGCCTTACAAGGACTTATACTCCTTTGACTCTAGCAAGGTTAAATGCATAGGTCTGATCAAATACTTGTGCATCACCCTAGCTCAAATCCCAGCTAAAAGTATGGTGATGGATATTGTGGTTGTAGATATTCCCCTGAAATATGGTATGTTATTATCTAGATCATGTGGTGCCAAGATGAAGGGAACTTTGCAGTTAGATATGTATTATGATACCATCCTTGTATTTGGACAACAGAGAAGATTGTACAGAGAGACTCTGATGAAGTACATGGTCAATAGTCAAGAGAAGTTGCATAACTATCCTTTGTACTATGTTCACTCTGACCTGGGCTCCTTCATTTTATATAATGATGGTGACTTGGATAATCAGATTGCACAATTAGAAGATTATGCATCTCTCCTAGAGGAAAATCAAGTAATCACCGAGGAAAGTAAAACTGTGACAGCTGAAACTGATGAAACAACAAAAAACTTCTTGAGTATGGATTTCGATGGAGTTGTTAGCAAAGAAGGAGTTGGAGCTGGAGTGTGGGTGCATAATCATAGAGCAAGGTATTATGAAACTGACTCTTATAAATTAAATTTACAGTGCACCAATAACAAAGCTGAGTATGAAGCATTGATGCTCAGCCTGAAGTTGTTGAATAAACTTGGTGCCAAAAGGATTATGTTAAGGGGTGACTCTGAACTAATCATCAAATAGATTAAAGGTGAGTATGTTGCTAAACACCCTAGGCTTAGAGCTTATAGAAATGTCGTTTTAGATTTTCTATAATGTTTTACTGAAATTGACTTGCAAGTCATTCCCAAAGGCCAGAACATACTTGCAGATGGATTTGCTACTTCAGAAGCCACATGAAAAATACGTTTCCATCCAAATCACCAATACGCAGTAGAGGTGAAGTGCAGGGTGATTGTTCCAAATAATATCAGGTACTGGCAAGTATTTGGAAACGATGAACAAATTGAGGATTTCTTGCAGTCTAAAAATGATTTTGAGTGTACAAATATAGATGTAGATAGCAATGATGTAGTGTAAATAAGTCAAGATTAGAAGAGGATAGTGTAAATAAAGTAGATTCAGATGAAATAAATGAAAAAGATGAAGACTCAGATATTTTGCAATTGAAGAATAATGTTTTTCCTAGAGGTTTGGTTCCTTTAGAACAGTTGTTTGATTTCAACGATGTAGAAAAAAAGCCAAAGATTGAACCTAGTGGAAAGGAAGTTGAGGAATGTAATATAGGAACAGAGGAAAAACCCAAAATGATAAAATTATCTAAATCTTTACTCCTTGAGCAAAAACACAAATATATTGAATTGTTTAAGGAATTTGTAGATGTCTTTGCTTGGAGCTATGATGATTTAAAGTCTTATGACACATGTATCATACAACACAAAATCCCAATAAAATAAGAACATAATCCTTTAAGGAAGAAACTTAGGAGAATCAATCCAAAGTTACTACCCCTGATAGAAAAAGAGATCAAAAAGATGTATGATGCCAAAATAATAGTCCCCTTAATATTTTCAAAATGGGTTTCCAATCTGGTTCCCACCAGAAAGAAGACTGGAAAAATTAGGATTTGCATTGATTTCAAAAACCTCAACAAGGTTTCCCTCAAAGATAACTATCCTCTGACTAAAATGGATCACATCTTACAAAAGGTAGTTGGAGCCAGTAGGATCTCTTTTCTAGATGGTTTTTCTGGCTATAACCAAGTCCTTGTCCACCCAGATGACCAGGAGAAAACAAATTTCACTACTCCCTAGAGAAATTTCATGTATGTGAAAATTCCCTTTGGTTTGATGAATGTTGGTGCCACTTTCCAAAGATCAATGGACATTGCCTTTGTGGACGAGCTCGGTAGGTTTATAGCCATATATTTGGATGATGTTATTTTCTACTCAAAGTCAGAAGAGGAGCATTTACAACACCTCAGACGAGTGTTTGAAAAGTGAAGAAATTTTGGGATTTCATTAAATCCCAAGTGTTATCTCCTAAAATAGCACTGTCATTTTGTCAAGTTTTAGGTGATAGGAAGAGGTCCAAAAATTTGTTTCTAAATGTTTTTAGGTGGGTCAAATGGTCTACTTTCTGAAAATAAACTTGGAACAAGCATTGGATTTGGTCTTCTCAAGAAAAAGCGAGAATCTCAGGTTTCGGTGGTTTAGGAGGGCCTGAAAAGCACTCATTAACCACCAAAAGTAGATCTTTCGGTAGTTAATAGGCTAAATTTGGGTCTAGTTTAGCCACCGAAAGTGCATATTTTCCAGAAATAACCTGCCTTGGGAAAAATCATTTTTCTCAGCCGTGGAAAGTCCATTTCAGACACTCAAATAGTCGATTGACAACTACACATCCTAATATTTCCAATGGTGCTTTCATATCTGAATTGGGAGCTTTGGAAGGTAGTCAAAATTCCCCCACAAGATCAGGTATCGTTTTCATAAATGTGAAATTTCAAAATACTCAGGTTGGCAAATTTTGTAAATGCAGAGGTTCGATAAATGCATGCACAACTAGATTTGTAAGTGTTTGAAAGGTTTTATTGGAAGGCATCAGATCACGAGGAAGATCCCCAAACAAAGGGAATTTGTATTGAGCTGTAAGGTTGAAGTTTACCATCGCCAAGATGCCATAATTAAAGTCATCAATCTTTCACTGAGTTGATTTCAGAGCATCGGATCTTGAGATAGAAGATGTCAAAGATTTTGCATAATAGTTTTTTTGTTGGATACAAATTTGATCTCCACTTACATGTTTAACTCATTGAATCAGTTGGATGGATATCCTCATCAACATGTCCTCTAGTTGATCGCATACAGCCAAGTCGACAAATTGAGTCCACATATCAAAACCTAATGCATCAAGTCAAACAAATCAACACCTTGCATATACAGAAATTCATTATCAATTTGATTCTGATTAACTCTTTTGTTTCACGTGAATTTCATAAAACCAAGTTCCAAGAGATATCACCGTGATGATTTTCCATTTGAAATCCCTTTGATTTAGGAATCAAATCTTAGTTTGTTGTTATTTCTCATCTCTATCTCACAGAATCCGAGTCATTGCAATTCTCATGCAAATTAATTTTCCACAGATCCATTTTTTGAAAGTTACATCTTTCGGTGGTTAACAGGCCTAAATTTTTCCTTCCTTAACCACCGAAAGAAGATCTTTCGGTGGTTAAAGCACCCAGTTTTTTCCAGTGTTAACTACCGAAAGCCTGTCACTGCCAGATTTGTTGAAAAAATGCCCAGATCGAAGTTTTACTGATCTGAATTACTTGAAACCACTTTTAATGGATAGATGTTGAATTATAGAGTTATATTCAATGTCCATTTTTTATGCATAAATATAAAAAGAGGTGTTCAAATCAGTTTTGGTACCTATTTTGGTGGAAACAAATTAGGGTTTTGGCACAACTCAGCAAATTCGATTTCTATCCTTTGGAAGAGTCATCAAATAGCCTTGGGAGGCTAGTCTACACTGCATTAGGACTCTACTACCTCTAAAGACTATCATATGTGGAATTGACCTCATCTTGAGGATCTTTCCTTATTTTTTGTAAATATAGTTTTGACTTTATGTATTTAGTAAATCTGATCCATTAATTTAGGATCTAGATACTGTGTTGTAAAATCTATAAAGCTGAAAACAGAAGATGAACTAAGGGGTTCAATCTTGGATACATTTGGCCCATGTACTTAGAACCTTATCTTGATATGAATCACAGTCTTCTTTTGCTACCAATGTCAGATTTTCTCATGTGTTACATTTCTCTGTAATTTGATTCAATTTGGCTCAGTTATTAAGAACTATTATCTTCTTATTTAGCTCATGAATTTGAATTGAATAATATCTTACTATCTTGTATGACCCTGCATGTTAATGTACTTGGTTATCTTGAATAGTGTTCTTCATACCCCATTCCAATTACTCTATCTGATTATTGGTTTCTAAAAGCATTGGCTCATTTGAATGCATGATAAGTTGTTCTTCTCATTAAGCCCTTGAGTTATCCCATTGATCCACATACTTTGATTATCAATTTCTTAAGTTACCAAGAATTCTTAGCCTACAACCCTAAGGATTTTCTTGGAGGTCTAACACCAAGAAAACTCTTTTTGGTTTAGAAGAAGGCAAATTGCTAGGGCATATAATCTCTAAAGATGGAATAAAGATAGACCTCAGCAGAATTGTGGCCATCCAAAAGTTAGACCATCCTAGGAACATTAAGGAATTGCAATCCTTCATAGGGAAAATAAATTTTTTGAGAAGATTCATACCCAATTTGGCAGAACTCCTTAGGAACATTACAAATATGCTTAAAAAATATACCAAAATAAAGTGGAACACATAATCTAAATAGTCTTTTGAGCAGGTAAAACATACGCTTACACAAGCTCTTGTATTGATCAGTCCATATTACACTAAGGATTTATATTTATTCTCTTTTTCATCTGAACACACCATTGCAGCAGTCCTATTACAGAAAAACAATGAAGGGAATGAACACCCCATAGCCTTTTTCAGTAAGTCATTGAGAGATGTTGCATTGAACTACAATATAATGGAGAAACATGATTTTTCCCTAGTAAAATAAAGTAAACATTTTAGAGTTTACATTCTCCATTCTCATATTATTTCTTATGTTCCAAATGCAGTGATGAAGGGAATTTTGACTCATGATAACCCTGATGGTAGGAGAGGAAAGTGGATTGTTGTGATTCTAAACTGATCAAGGGTCAGGGTTTTACCAAATTGATGGTTGAATCCAATTTTCATTCTTTAGACATAAACATTTTAGCTATAGTTGATGAACAGGGAGAGAAGGAGACTCTACATGTCAAAGAGGTATTATCAAATTCTCCATGGTACGTAGACCTCATCTTTGTCTTGCATAATTTACAGTCTCCTCCTGGTCTAACTAAGACTAAAGATAGATTCTTAAAACTAAAAGCATTGAAATATTTCATCCTGGATGGAAATCTTTACTGGAAAGATGTTGGAGGCATTTTACTTAATTGTTTATTAAAGGATGAAGCTGACAAGGAATTACAGGATTTCCATGAAGGAGATTGTGGTGGGGATCTAAGTTGGAATACTACTGCTAAAAATATCCTTAGAGATGGTTTTTATTGGCCCACCTTGTTTGCAGATGTTCATAAAAAGGTAACTTCCTGTCACAAGTGCGAAGTCTTTGAAGATAAAAGGAAACTTTTTCCTTTTCCTTTGAAACCTATTTATGTGGAAGCTCCATTCCAGCAATGGGGTTTGGACTTTATCGGAAAGATACACCCACCCTCTTCAGGCCAACATAAGTGGATCCTCACATCTACAAACTACTTCACCAAGTGGATTGAAGTTGTACCTTGCAGGAAATCCACTGACTCTGTCATTATTAAATTCTTGGAAAATAACATTCTCTCTCATTTTGGATGTCCTCGAAATATCATAATTGATAATGCAACAACTTTTAGATCAAAAAATCTAATAGAATTTTGCAGCAAGTACCAGATTACTTTGGGACACTCCACAACCTATTCCCCTCAGGGAAATGGGTTAGCTAAGTTCTCAAATAATTTTTTGTTAAATATCATAAAGATGTTGTAGGAAAACAAGAAATCTTGGCACAACAAGTTGGTTCTTTCACTTTGGGCTGACAGGCTAACAACAAAAAAATCAATTGGTATGTCCCCATACCAGCTGGTATATCGAATTGATGTTGTCTTCCCCACCTCTTTGGGTGTCCCCGTTATGAATTTGTTGCAAGAATTACGGGCATAGCCCAATGATATTCAAAGGAGAATCAATCAGATGATTCAACTCCAATAGTCCGAAGAGGAGGTGTATAACCAGAAATAGGTAATTCAAGAGAGCATCAAAAAGATTTATGATAGAAAAAACAAAGAGGATGATTTCGAATTGGGTGATATGGTACTAAAATGGGATTCGAGAAATGAAGACAAGGGAAAACATGGAAATTTTGACAGTTTGTGGAAAGGACCTTACATAATCCAAGCATTTAGAGGAAACAATGAATTCATACTCAAGGACACAGAAGGAGTAGATTTTCCAGGAGGACCTATAAATGGCAAGATGCTCAAACATTATGTTCCACCAGAATGAAGATCTTAGTCAATCATCTCATTGTACAAACCACTTTTACTATACTTCTTGTCATGTGTGAGGTGATTTGTTTATCATATGGTTGAAGCTCGAAGAGAAGGCCCTAAGACACCGATCTGGAACACCAAATTTACAATCAGAATAAAGAAAATCAAGATGCAGAAAAATAACTAAGGAAGGAGATTCAAAGCAGTAGGTAGCTGGATTCTTGGCACCTCACAAGGATAGCACCATCCCCAAGTGGAGCCACTATTATAACCCTATGTTTCATAGGATCACCTGGTGATTATTATCCCTCCTTCAAGTTACATTATGTTGTAAATAATATTTTATTCTGCAAATGATTTACAAAAGAAAAAGAAAAATAAAGAAAATAAAAATACAAAAAACCAAAAGAGGGTATTAAAAAAAGAAAAGAAAAATGATAAAACCCCATGAAATAATTTGGCTTGATTCATACTATCTAAACATGATCAAGTCCTTTCAATTTATGCAGATAGGATAGTGATTAATCTTGGCTAAACATTCTAATATTATCCAAGTTAGATAGGTTAGTGAATAATTTGATCAAACAGTTTAAGCTTGGTCAAATGTTGTAGGTTAGAGTAATTTCTTATCCCAATAGCTTAATATAGGTTAAGGTGCTAGGCAATTAGATTAGGATATAGGTTAGAATGTCTTTTTCAATAAAATTGGTGAAAGGTTGATTATATGCCTTTGATTTGAGTCAAAATGATATATTTTTTACCCCTTGGTGACAAAATGAAGAAAGGGTAAGCTACAAAAAACCCACAAAATACTTTTATCCTATGTTTTGCGGTGATATGACAATTTTGGCGCATTGTGTTAAAGGACGTGTTGATCTGAGTGGTTTATCAATGCGCACTCAGATCTACGATCGACAGAGAATATCGGACCCCCCCCGCCCCCTGACCTTTCTGCCTTTAATGGTGGGGCGGTACAAGTTGGTGGTATTCCTCAAGTGGGCCCCTCATAACGTGTCACTTTTCTGTTAACTCGGCCCCCTTCACTCCTTACCACTTACCTCCTACCCCCCTCTGAGAAAACCACCAAACCTCCCATCAATACTACTTCTTCACTCTGACGTCATGCTCCACTACCCTGCCTATACGTCATACCCCACTACCCTGCCGACACAACACCCTCCACTCACTTGTCCCCCGTCACATCCCATCTACTCATTTCCCACTCAATTCCCTCCACATCACGTCTGACATGTCCATTGGCAAATCAATGCAGGTGGTCATTAACGTTACCAGGCCGACACACCATCTGCTCCATAACAGACACCGCGTTCAACCATTTAACTTTATTTTTTCTCCATTGTGCATTGTGCATCGATCTAGACACAATTGACGCTATCATTTCCCATTCTCTAGACAAACATCATCAATCTTACAGTAATCAAACCACCATTAATGCCTTGTAAACACGGATTGCACCTTTTTCATTTGCAGGTATTCGTTTGACGATGGCACCCAAATCCAAATCTTTTGAAATTATAGAAAATCATTTCCTCCCTCCTCCCGTCGATCTGGATCGTATCCCCTTGGTCGACAAAGAATATTTAATTGCAAAGACAAAGTGTGAATTCGACTTCTTCGAATTACACTTTTGGCTCAAAGATGTATTTCTGGATCAGAGCGATGAGATCGGACTCTAGGAATCCAATCTTCCACTATATATTTTTTCATAGACATACCATTTCCCTGAATTTTCCCTGAAATGCCAAGCCCACTACCTTCCTAGCCAAAGGGCCATTGTCTCTTTGTCTGAAGAAACTCTTTTCACCATTACCCCTCAAGTGATAGATCAAATGTTGCATATAGCCAAAGCCAACTCTCTCTCCCCCTTCTCCATTGAAATCCTAACTGAGTTATACCAGAAATTATCTTTCCCATATAGATCTCAGATATTTGAACTCTTCCTACCTAAAAACGCCCAATTAACAAAGAAAAATACCCCATATCACTCCTCCATTTTCTCAGTTAAAGGTAACTAGATCATCTCATCCCTTTGTTGCCTCCTAGGATACTATTCTGATGAATGGTTAGATGAACCCATTCTAGGTTTTATATACATTTTCTCTACTGAGGAAAAGGATACTACACATTTTGACTATAGTCAGTTTCTAGCTAACAACATCCATGAACAGTTGTTCAATTTTTATTCAAAAGGTATCTCCAGGTATTCTTCAATATTGGTGTACTTGTTCCTCTTTTTCCAAGCAGACAAGTTCTCCTTCTCCCAGCAGAAGTTGGACCAAGATGGTAATCCTCAACATGTGACCTCCTGGACATCCATAGAAAGGAATAAATCATCTGATTTCAACTTCAAATAGTTCATATATCAATTCTACCATCCAATGATATGCATGCTCAGTGGAAGAACAGAACCAAGAATAAAAAAGAAAATTCAGAGAACTCTACACTTGTCAGACCTAGCTAAAACAGGGGACCGATACCTCTACCAGGATCATATAGAAATCAGAATCTACGTATGTGAATTACCCCCTTACAAGCTGCCAAAGTGTTTTCCTATCAGGATATTCACTTTGGAATATATTAGACATATGATAAATTCAGATGATATTCATGTTGTAGATTTCAAGAAAAAATAGCAGCTTAGGATCAAACGTCAAATAGGTTCTTTCATCAACAACAACAGAGCTGCAAGGGAAGAATCCAACAATATGTTAAATGAAATGAAGTTCAGTAAAAATTTCCCTTGGCACTATGACCCTTGTGGCATCATTGCAGAAACTAGGTTAAAGAACAAGATTTCTCCCTATGCTCATGTGCCTAAGCTTGAAGTTGAGAAATTCATGAACCAGACAAAGTGGGAGGAAAAAAATTTGCTAGATATTGAACAACAACTTTCTCCTACCAGCACTCCACAGGTACTAGCAGAGAAGAGAACTAGGAAAGAAGTATCTCCCTCAATCACAGAAGTTCCAGCTGAAGACTTACAAGTCTATAGGAAGAGACCCAAGACCATCCATACACCTGACAGGTCTGGAGAACAAGAAACTCAATCCACCATAGTTATGGAAGGACCACATTCATCACTCTTCTCAGGTAACCAACAAATGATGTCCACTTCCTCATCAAATAAACAAATTGATACCACATTGTCAACTAAGTCCTCATAGGAGCCTGCAAGACTTAACATTTTTTAGAAATATAACTTGATCAAGAAGAATAATCAAATGTTGGCCAACAACACCTATGCACAATTTTGGAAACATACATCCACAATACAACATGGGTTACTTTCATCCTTCGACATAGAAAAAGGAAGAATGCACATGGTGTTCTTGCAGACACAGGTGCCTCACCCCAAAACAATTTCTAATTACATTAGGTCAACGTTTGAGTTTGATATAAAAGAAGTGAATCCATCTAATCAAATGGATATGCATAGACATACTAGGGAGATGATTTTCTCCACCCTGGAAAACACCTCCATGACTGCTACAAAGTTGTAGGTCTCTTTAAACAATGTCCAGTCTCAGCTCAAGCTGGAAAAGATATCCTCCCTGGCTAAAGATAATAAGATCAAGTCCCTAGAAGAGATGGTATTTAAAATTGGATATGATCCATCCAATTTCAAAGCAACAAAATAGCTCCTCAAGAATAATAATGTTGATATATCATCCTTAAGGAAACAATTGAAAATCCCAGCCACTGAAGATCCACAGGCAAACGAAATGGCTGAGACTGAAGGCCACAAGGAGGAAATGTTGAAACTAATCATGGAGCAGAATGCACAGATCAAGGAGATGGAGGTCAAGTTGGAGAATTTAGTCAAAGAGAAGAACCAGAATGTGCCAATGGAGGTCATACCACTAAATGTAATTCCTCTCATGGGAATTAGCACAGCCACAACAACAGCAACCACTACAACAAAATTTCCAGCATCCATTCCAGTAACAACTATAGATGCATCTAAGAAATTGGAAAATTCAATGGAAGACATGACTTTGCAAGGGAAAGAAATCAGAAGATTGCAGGAAGAGATTAATAAACTCCAAAAGCTGAAATCCACATTTCAGTCTAGCTACAACACAGAGATGCACAAATCACAGAGGCTCAAACAAGAACTACAGAAGTTGTAGAAAGAGATAGTCATGGAAAAGACATTGTAAGAGGCCAAGGATAACATATAGATAGACATCTGCCAATCAATGACAGAGATATGGCCCCTGATACAAATTGTTTTTTAGCAGCACGATCTTGTGAAATGATCCAGACAAGCCATTGTAAATATAAGGGGATAATTGGGAGAAATGCCTACCGATGTTACAGAGATCATCAGGTTATTGAATTCCAAAACTAAAGAAGAGTTAGAAGCTCTGGAAATAGAGGATAGGACAGAAACAATCCTTGAGGTCAAGAAGATTTTGACCAAGAAGGGATTAATGCTACAACTTGAGGAGAAATCTCAGTCAATGGATATTGGAGTGCAGAGATTTTTCATCAAGGTAGAATCACTGCAGAAGAAAGGTATTCCAAGTTTACTAGTGATAAATGACAAATTGATTACTCTGTCAGACTACAAACAAAAGATCCTTGCAGTGGAAAAAGATAGCTCTAAATTTGTAGGCATCCAAGCGAGCATCACTGGAAAGGTGTTCCTAGAAACTCTACAGTTGGACCCGAGCATCCAACATGAGATAAAATACATCTTCATCAGCAAGCCAACCTTTTCCAAGTACACAAAAATGGATGAAACTTACAGAAGATTTCTCAAGATCACCATCCCCAGTGAAAAGAGATGGGAAGACCTATGTGCCTTGATCGAGTAAAGATGATTTGGACATCCGAGTTATCATGAGGAAGATAGCCAAAGTCGAGTGGATGACTCACCAACTACTTTCTCAGAAATCAACATTCAAGATTTGGACAGATCACCAATAGTCCTATTATTTTGTAATATGTAATCTAGTTATTTAAATTTTTACTCCATCGTAACCTAGTCATTAATGACAGGATTGAATTTAATTGTTGTATAAACACTTCTTACTTTGAAGTATTGAGGGTTGATTTTTGCACCCAAGAAGTTATCATTGTAATCTTTTTTAGAAGATCAACCAGTAATAAAAAGACAGATTCATAGGATTCTTATGTTTGGATGTTGGTGATGTTATCTTACTTTGTTAATGTTTATCTTACTCTATAATCATTTTGTTTTCTATTTATAATCATTTAAAAGAATGTAATGAACATAATGTGTCTCAGACACTCTGTTTTTGGTCTTTAGCGATCTGCATGTTATTCTTCTAATATCAATCAAATAAATTATTGACTTCTTTTTTTGATTGAATACCTCACTTGTTATATCTTTCCACCACATTTAATTCTAAAAGATCCAACATTCTCACTATCTCTCCCTGTAAAGAAATCTTATAAAAGTTGTAATCAGATCTTAATCTTTAACATAGACCCCATAGCCCAATGGATTTCTAAAGAAATACTTCATCCAATCTTTACAAACAAAACAAACAAACCCAAATTCTTTTAACTAGCCTAATATCTTAAAACTTAAAACAGATCTATATCTTACAGACAAATCCCTCTCTGAAACTGGCAAGGCTAGATCCCAATTTCGAGGTGGTTTTGGTAAGTTACCTCTGTCAAAATTCTTCTGCTCCTAAAAACCTCTCTGAATTTACAGAGTGCTAACATGTTGGACATTTGTTCTTGTGGTGTCCTTATGTCCTACATGTGGTGCACCAAACAACCTCTCTTTTGTCCTTGTTCTTGTTTTGGTTTAGCTGGAATGTTAAGTTCTTCATATCCTCCTTCATCTCCTCGATGGTTGGATTTGTATTCTGATATTGATTCCTTCCAGTTGTCGGGATTACATTTGAAACTTATGTTGTCACAGTGGATATTTCAAGTGTGGTAACAGTGAATTGACGAACAAATGCCTATGTTGCATATATGTCATGACATATTTTATCTTTCCCTTTAGTCGTTTGAATCTTTGGTCAATATCCCATACATATTATCCTAGTTTTTGTCTTATCTCTATCATCTCGTTCATGTATTTATCCTCTGAGATCGGCTTCTGGAACTCATTTATCAGTAGCTTCTTGATATCTCCAATGGTTCTGGTTGTACCTGGTGGACTATTTGCAGCTAAACTCATATACCAATACAGTGCATGATCTCTTAATATGATGGATAATTGTGAAAGTTTTGTGTCCTCGTTTGTGATTTGTTTTTCTTCCCAAATCTTTTCACATATAAACAGGTGCTTCTCTAGGTCCTCTGATGCTTCACCTTTGAATTTTGGTAACCTGATGGTTGAATCATGTCCTACCATATTGAATGTTGAACTACTACCTCCACATGGTGTAAATACTTGACTATTGCTTCATGAATTGGCTCCCTTGGTTGTTGTTCCTTGTGTAGATGTATTTCATGTTGTCTTCCTTCTCCTGAAATTAGGTTGTCTAAATGGTGGTGTTATTTTTGGTGTATTAGTCGCACATGGGTTTATTAGTTCCACAATGACACTAATATGGATAGGAGTGTTGCCTTCTACTTCCACTCTTGGACCTCTCGTCTTCCTTTCATATGTCTCACGTAGGATTTCCTCAATATTCTCCATGGCCCATAGATCCTCTACCTCCTCTTCATCACTTTCCAAGACTTCCCTCGCAGCTACGACTCTCTTCTTGGTGTTCACCTTGTATTGGTAGGGTACTCCACTGCACATATTTCCAGCTGTCACCATGATCTGCTTGATCTGGTTGTCATCCATCATAATTAATTCCAAGGCATCCTCCTTATTTCCTTTATCCCCTTATCCTTCCCTTTCTCCTTTTCTTGTCAGTGCTTCTCCCCTTCCCCCATGCATATAGGGAAGTTTAGTTGTTTGACTCCATTTTCAATACACCTTTTTTATATAGAAATATCTTAATGGAAGTATATAATGATCTAATATACCTACCTCGAGGTCCCTTCAAGAATTCTTGTTCAGCTGCACTGTACGACTTTGTTGTTTCTACTGCAAACTTTGTCATAAATCCAACAACAATGTTTTCTAACCAGAAATCTACTACGTGCGTAAACTTATTATAAATTCATTGTAGTTGCACGGTCTCTTCAGGATTCCATTCTAGTTGTCTAATTTGATTCGTAGGATTGTTGTATTTCAATATTTTGATCCACTCCTGCAATATGTGTCGGAACTCATAGAAAAATACTTCATGCAAGTCGGTGAATACGCACTTGTCCAAATATTTGCGCAGTGTTAGCTTCAAGTTTTTGTTATCTTTCTCGCAAACTCTAGCTCCTTTGTCTTCAAACATCTTTCTATCTCTTCCTTCATAGGATTCCATAGTCTCAACATCCCCTTTTAGGTTTTCATTCTCTTTCCTACTTTTCGTCCGATCCCATATGCTTTTGATACTTCCTCTACATATCTCATATGCTCAATCCTATTTCCTTCCAATCAGCCGACAACGAAACCATTTGTTGGTTTTCTTTCCCTTTCATCTATTTATTCTTACTGGTCTTAAGGGATTCTGATTCTATTGACCCAGGTTCATAACCAAGAAGATTCCCAACAAAATCCCTTAAAGACTATCGACCCCTCTAGTAACCCAGAAGGAAATGTAGTACATGGAGTGCACTGTGCAATCTCACTTGAGATAGCTCTATGGGTGGCTGCAATACTCAATTGTTTGCAACCTGGGATTGAGCGAGATCTATGATTGTATTTTGTAACCTTTATTCAGTCCATTTAACATCTAGTTATAATATCCATTTTATGCATGCATGTAAAATACCAGAGCTACTTAACTACTCATTCATTCAACATTCATCAACTAATCAGACAAAGAGATACATTCATCCAGTCACATAACACAGTGCTACCATGGTTCACCCCCTCCTGGGCTATGTCCACAAATATCTAGCTCTCAGGATTTTATTATAGTTTGGAAATCTCCATGCCGCACATGGTTACAATCTTAGTTATTCTTCCCTCCCACAGGCTCCTCGATCCCTGTGAGGTTGACTAGATCACACCAGGATCCTCAGGCTGTGATCTAACCCTCGGGATCAATTCTCTCATTCCCTTTCTATATCACCATCTTAGTAACTTGTATTGTCCTTATAGTTCTCTTCCTTTCCATGTATATATCTCCCCTCTCTAGTGATCTCTCTCCAACTCTATTTATATATCTCTTATTTATACCTTCATATCACTAACCATTACAATATTTTTATAAAAACCCTAACCCTACCATCATTAGGTCTTCCATGCATGCACACATGTTTCTTTTCCTTCCAACTGTCTCTTTCCTCTTGTATGCTTCTCTTCCAAAAATAGCCTTTCTTTCTGATTCATCCTGCATCCAACACATGCTCTCACCTCAACACCTCAAATTTTCAAAATAGCTAGACTTTTGGACCACGCTTTATCTGCGGACACATGTACTCACCAATGGACGGTCCAGATTAAATTTGGATCTTGGGAATTCGGTAAATTTGTTTCCTCCAAAATACACACTTGAAAACTTCTAAACTCATAGAGTCTGAAGGACTTCAAGGGTTATCACCCATGCACCTTTTCCCATATCTGACGGCTATGAAATGTTTGGCTCCTCCCTGGGCAGATCTCATCCGCTCAACTT
The DNA here is from genome assembly GCA_010110895.2 of Picea sitchensis. Lineage (NCBI taxonomy): Eukaryota > Viridiplantae > Streptophyta > Pinopsida > Pinales > Pinaceae > Picea > Picea sitchensis. The sequence continues at coordinate 58,162 of SNQJ01S0004012.1, read as the reverse complement.
TCAAACAACAAGAATTATTCATTTCGAGAACCAAGTCTCTCTATCCTTCTTGATCTTTATCACTCTAAGTGATTCGAACCTCCGACACACACCTTGTGCTACTTATCTTGAGCTTGATACTTAAGAAATCTCCCATGAACACCTTATGCTACTTATCTTGAGCTTGAGACTTAAGAAATCTCCCACGCACTCCTTGTGCTTTCTCACCTTGAGATTATTTCAACACTTCGCTAAGTGTTGGCCCTATGCATGCCTTGCACGAGTCTTCTTTGATATTTTACACTCCACTAAGTATATGTTCACTCCTTTCACTCACTCCTTTAAATTCCCTCTATCTATCCGAAGCTATGGAGTCTGAAAATGACTCTTCCTTCGCACTCCTTGCATGGCCACTGTGTACTCCATGCACTAGTGTTTCAAAAGAGAAAGAATTGAAACTTACATAACATCAAAGGTTCATTCAATTAACCATGAAATACACACACATGCATATAAACACAGAAAAATGCATAACACAACATTACAGGATAACTCAGAGATAAGAAAACTTAGACATGTGAAGCAAATCTCCTCTATTATATTCATTGAGTAAATATTTACATAGGTTGTTTCAACTCTCAGCTTCTTCTCTACAACTCTCCAACAAACTTTTCTCAACAACTAACTACTCTCTACAACTCTCTTAAGCAGAAATCACAATAAACTTCAACAACCTCTTTTGGGCATAGATTACATACATTTATACATGAGGGGGATTCTTGAGTCGTCCTTCCAAACTATTCTAATGCTAACATTTCACAATTAAAGAATTCTCCTACTAATAGTATTACAATAAATGGGCATTTACAACCCAGATACGAGTCAATGCTTAATATATGTACAATTCTACAACTAATTAAGGATATGACAATATTCTACAATATCATACAATGACTTAAACCTCAAAACATTAAAGGGGCTTTAATTACAAAGGTTTTAAAATTTAAGGTGGTGTTCCCTCATTGGAATCCAAACTAGCTCTGAATGAGTTGTGTTGGGTGCTGAGTTTTCCTCCACTACACCCTATTGAATAATGAGGGTGATGCTACTGCATCATTTTCTAAGAAAATGGAAGACAATAAAGGAGAACATTAGGAGGAATAATACCTGGGATTAAAGGAATGGAATGGTCATGGTCGTCATGGGAGGGGGGAAATTCCCTAGCGAGTTTGGAAAACAACTTGGTGTTGGGAAAGGATAGATTGGAGGCGAGGGTGAAAAGAGGGTGTCTCAACTGCTTGAATGTAATGGATTTGGGAAATGATACGAGAATGACCTTTTTTGAGTAAATTTTCCAAGCAGTGGGAATTGATGGTCTCCTAAGAGATAGTTGTAATGACTTGGAATTTATATTGTTGTCCCTCCTATTGGAATTGAATGGTTAAATCCTTAAAATCCATGGTGATGGGGCCTAGAGTGCGTATCCATTCAACACCAAGTACAATGTCACAACCGCCCATGTCAATAGAAAACATGTGATATTTCAAGTGATACTAACCAATTTGTAGGCGTGCATTTTTACAATGCCCCTCACATTTCATGGAACCCCATTGGCAATCATGATTTGAAATTTTTTTACTGCATGGATATGTCAATTGATCTCTGGGGAAAGGTGATGATGATTGAAATTATGAGTGCTTCCACTGTCAACTAGGATATTGACTTTTTGGTCCTTAATGTATCCAATTAACTTGAGGATTTGGGGAGCAAAAAATCTAGTGAGACAATTCAACTAAATTAGAGGTTCGACTCCGGAAGGATCAGAGGGAAACATAAGATCATATTCTTGGAGTATCTCTTCCTTAGGTGCAACCATCACATATTCATCATAAACATCCTCTGAAATGGCCATAAAACGTTTTTTTCTTTACACTTGTGCCCTGGAAAGTATTTTTCATCACAATTATAGCAAATACCCTTGAGTTGGCAGTCAACCATTTCCACCTGTGTTATGTTTTGGACCTTTGGAGGAGTGGCTTGAGAGGCAGGAGTGGGGGGTTTAGGATGGGAAATGAAAATGGGTTTTGGGCTTTGGGAAAGGATGACATTTTGTGCCTCCTTGACACTATTATCACTAAGTAAATTTTTTTGGCTAAGGCAACAACTTACAAAGGTAACCTACAAATCAACTTTAAGACTGGAAGCTAGCCCTTCCAATCTAGAGGGGTCTCTCTCTTGTCACTTAATCTGTGATAGAAATTTTTTCTTGATAGAACAATGACTAGGGTTTCAAGGTTTAATTGGATTTGATAAAGTGTTGTTGGGAAGGAGGAGAAGGATGCTTTTTGGGCTATGGAGTCAGACCTTGAAAACAAATGAAACTAATTTCTTGGTAATAGAACCTCACAAAGGAACATAGGCTAAATTTGTAGGATGAAACCTTCAGTTTTTGTATTTAGTTATAGAGGGTGAAAGAGGAAGAAAGAAACAAATAACAACATCAAAGCACCATATAGATGAATTATAACCTAGTTATGAAGAAAAGGACAATGTTTAAATTCCTTGAGTTTAGAGCATCCTTTAAATGAATTCTAACTCTTAAAAATCAATTCAAACAGAGGAAAAATGAGATGTAAATAGAGACACAAGAGATACGTACACAAAGACAAGAAAAATGTTGTCATCTCATTACCATTCGAATCTCTTTCATGAAGGTTCATAACTTTTGCATTTCATTCCATTTAGATTCAAATATTTTGCAGTGAAAGTAAAAAATGCTATAGTTCTTCCAACTCACCACTTTTACATCAAAATGATCCAAATATATAAGAGACTACTTGCCATACTGGGCTACTACGGGTTGAATTCCTCCTGACTACAATAATGGATTTGTTTACAATAGAAGAGGACAACTCAAAAACAACTTTACTAAAAATAGTAAGTTTGTTTGACCTTATTTAATGAAAAACAAACATATCTTATACAATCAAATATCCAAGATAAATTTGATTATGAAGTGTGGATGAGTCATGAGGTTCATTTGGATATGCCTTCGAGAGAAATGTTGTCATTTATTGTATCTTTTTCACCTTTGTGTAGCGTACTGGTGTTGGAACTATGCAAATGCTACCTACAGAGTTTGCGTAGTAGGTTTGCATAGCACACTAGGATTTCTTGAAATTTGTGCAGGTCCAAGTGGAATCCATTGATACAAAACCTTGATTTAACCTCCAATTTGGTATACCCAACCTTTGATGTTGTCCTTTTGTTATCCACATTTTTGGTTATCGAGATGATATTATGATTATGTCATGATGATGGAAGATCAAACTCTTCATTAAGGACTTTTTCCTGAAGAAGGTTACACTTGTCATTTTCTCAAAAATCATATTTT
>SNQJ01S0004012.1:32399-44700 GCA_010110895.2 Picea sitchensis | reverse complement strand
TGGTGTTTTCAATTAAGAAATTCTTAACTGCTTCTTAGTTGAAATTATCTTTCTCATCTTTTCTTCTGTCCATCATTTAAGCTACTAAAAGATCCAGTGAGTATATTATCTCACCCTGTGGAAGTCTTCCTTCACATTTCTGGTTTGCATCTCATACTTTATTAAAACATAGATCCCATAGCCCAATGGATGTGTAGACTGTCTCAACCAATTCAAAAAACACTTTGACAACAAAATCGACGTATTTCTTTACATAGCCTAATATCTAAAATTGGAAACATAGCTAAATCATATAGAGGGATCCCTCTCTGAAGTTGGAAGGGCTAGATCCCAGCTTCAAAAGTGGTTGGATAAAGTTACCTTTGTAGATTTCTTCTATTTTCAACCTCTAGGAAATTTACCAAGTGCTAACATAGTGGCGACTCCACTGGGGACAGCACTAAAAATTGATAATTTCACATTTTCTTTTCCCTAAAAAGAAAGTTTGTTCCTAGAATATTGAAAATATTGAGAAGAAAGTAATGTTTAGAGGTTGATTAAACTTTGTACATATTATTCTCGGACTCATAAAACTAAAAAATATATATATAAAAAACCAAAAAGAATTCTGGCTCCCAAGAAAGTTTATACTCAATCTCATCCAGACCCAGAACCTGCAATAGTGACARATAACCCCGAACAGTTGCTTAGGAAAAAGACCTTAGCTGAAGGCTCAGTGAGTCATATTCCCCTTCATAAGTCTCTTTCCTTTTCAGGGAAACCTGTTACCTTTCAAAATCCTGACCGTGACATATTTCCACAACAAAGCCTGGTTAGAGCACTGTCCGATAGTTTTGTGACTAAAATCATTTTCGACCCAACCATCTTACAACCCCGAACCCCTGAAGTTCTGTCTCCCACTGCTAAACTACAAATCACTCCCTCAGTACTATCCAGTCCCTCCTCGTCCTCGTCTTCATTCGCTACCTCGCCGATCATCCAGGTTGTTGTCCCACCTCCTCCACCCATCATGGCAGCTCGATATGCTCCCTTGGTGTTGGCAGCGCCTCTACATGCCATGCCCCAATACTATCAAACAAGACTTCCACAGTTCGATGCAACAGGACCCTTGAGCGCACAACAACACGTAGATAAGATGAATGATTATTATGATCTTCATGAAGTAGACGAAGTTGATGTTCAAATGAGATTGTTTGCTCAAAGTTTGACAAGTGACGCTAAAAAATGGTACAAAGGATTGCGTTCCACCTCGATCCTTGACCTTACCGCATTCCAAAGGAGTTTTCTRGACAGATGGGAGGTAAAGAAAAACCCTCTCCAAATATTGTCAGAATACGAAAGTATTAAAAGGAATCAAGGTGAGACAGTGCAAGATTACTGCACTCGTTTCAATAACCTGTACAACGCAATCCCAGCTGAAATCAAACCTCCGCAAGTTTTGGCATTAATAAAATTCCCCGATGGTTTTGACGCTGACATGTCATACCAACTAAGGGAAAGAAATTCTACCACCCTGGAAGACATGCAGAAGAGTGCTATAAGTGTGGAGGCCAATTTGTTGGCAAAAATGGCATGTCAGAGGTCAGAGAGGAGAGTCACAATTAAACAAGAACCTTCCACGTCGACCTCAGATTCTAAATTGGATTCTTTGGCCAGAGCAGTGGAAAGAATGATGGAAAGACTTACTGTGTCAGACAGAAATCCTCCGAGATAAAATCCAACAGCTCCTTAGGTTCGAAACCCTAACTTTAGGAGAAACCCTCCTCAAATTAGACAGAGAAATCCTAGGGAGCAAAGAGAGCAGAGGGGTCCAGATCAATAGATCAGACCTCCCCTGCAAGAAAATTATGCTGATGAAGGAGAAGAAATAATCGAAGAACTGGAGGATACTCACATAAATCTCATGGGCATTCATGACAATGAAGCTATTTTCCTTACCCAAGAAGAGAAAGAACTTTTTCTACTCAATCAAACAAAGGAAAGTGAAGAAGCCGAAGATGCAGAATAGCAGGCATTAGAAAATGCCATTTTGGAGGTACATCGGCAGTATAATATGCGGAGTAAAAAGACAGAAGGGAGTTCCCCAAAAAATGTGATTGAAATGAAGAAGGTAGTCGAAACCAAGAAGACCTCTCAGCCATCTGCCGAGAATATTCCTGAGAAGAGTATTGCTGAGAAGATTCCTGAGAAGAGTATTGTCGAAGCTCCTGCGAAGAGAAACCTTACTATTCTAAAAATATCGTCACAGCCCGAGGTTTCACATGTTGACTCACCAAGTACTTCCGGCTAGAAGAGCGCAGTGGACAAACTAGAATTGATGAGCCAAGGCAGAGCTCCTACACCCTTTAGCCTTGTGGGGGAATTAGCCAAAGTAAAAATTCCCATCCCACTTTCAGAGTTGATGAACAAAGATGTTTATCATTCACAGGTGATCAAAGAACTGACTATTGAACCTGACATAGGCACGAAGGCCTTAACCATAGGATCAACGAACCATTCAGATACCCTGAACCTTACTGATGATCAACCCGAACTTCTTTTCAGACCTGAAGTAGATGGTCGAGATGATACTGGTGAGGTCACTCCTTTTTACATCAGTCTAAACATACATGACCTGATCTTTCATAATGCTATGTTGGATTCNAGCCTTGTGGGGGAATTAGCCAAAGTAAAAATTCCCATCCCACTTTCAGAGTTGATGAACAAAGATGTTTATCATTCACAGGTGATCAAAGAACTGACTATTGAACCTGACATAGGCACGAAGGCCTTAACCATAGGATCAACAAACCATTCAGATACCCTGAACCTTACTGATGATCAACCCAAACTTCTTTTCAGACCTGAAGTAGATGGTCGAGATGATACTGGTGAGGTCACTCCTTTTTACATCAGTCTAAACATACATGACCTGATCTTTCATAATGCTATGTTGGATTCAGGTGCTTCCCACAATCTGATGCCCAAATAAGTAATGGAGAAACTGGGACTGGAGGTCACCAGACCTTACAAGGATTTACACTCATTCGACTCCAATAAAGTTAGATGTATTGGTTTGATCAAGGACCTATGCATCACCTTGGTTTAGATTCCTACGAAGAGCATGGTAATGGATGTGGTAGTGGTATACATCCCGCCGAAGTATGGAATGTTGCTATCCCAGTCTTGGGGGGCTAAGTTGAGAGGTACCCTGCATCTAGATATGTCCTATGCCACTATCCCAGTTTCCGAGCAACAAAGAAGGCTATACGGAGAAACGTTGATGAAGTACATGGTCAGTAGATAAGAAAAACCACACAACTATCCCCTCTACTATGCACATTCTGATTTAGATTCGTTTATCTTGTACAATGATGGTGACACGGGAGAGAAAGATACTCAGCTGAGAGAAGACACATCTGATCAAGATGAAGGCCAATAAATCATTGAGGTAGCAAGGATGAAGAACGTGATAACTGAAGAGTTATTTGTTGATTTATGTAGTATGGATTTTGATGGAGTTGTGAGCAAAGAAGGAGCTGGAGCAGGAGTCTGGCTGCATAACCACAGAAACAGGTATTCAGAAAACCATTCTTACAAATTAAATTTCCAATGCACTAATAATATTGTTGAGTATGAAGCCTTGATGCTCGGTCTGAAGCTTTTGAAAAAAGTTGGTGCTAAGTAGATAATGGTAAGAGGTGACTCTGAATTGATAATCAAGCAAATCAAAGGTGAGTATGTTGTGAAGCACCCACGTCTTAGAGCTTATAGGAACGATGTTCTTGATGCCTTGAGATGTTTTACTGAAGTTGACTTGCAGGTAATGCCGAGGGGACAAAACATTATGGTGGATGGATTGGCTACGTCAGCGGCCACCTGTAAGATTCCTTTCCGCCCAACTCGTCCATACACTGTTGAGGTGAAATGCAGACCAACCGTTCCCGACAACATCAAGTACTGGCAAGTGTTTGGCAATGATGATCAAATCGAAGATTTTTTGCAGTGTAAAAACGATTTTGAATGTACAAATATAGATTTAGAGAACGAAGATGAAAATGTAAATAGTTCTGATTTTGAAATTGATAGTGTAAATAGCATAGATTCAAGAGAATTAGGTGATGACGAAATGGATGCCGATGTTTTACATTTGAAAAGCAATGTTTTGCCTAGAGGTCTGGTTCCTTTAGAGGACTTGTTTGATTTTAACGACATAGCCAAAAAACCCAAAATTGAAGAACATGGGCAAGAGGTAGAAGACTGTAATATAGGGACTAAGGAGAAACCCAGGATAGTCAAATTGTCTAAATCATTACCCAAAGAACAAAAACTCAAATACATTGAGTTGTTCAAAGAATACTCGGATGTCTTTGCCTGGGGTTATGAGGATTTGAAAGCTTATGATACCAGCATCATACAACAAAGGATTCCAATAAGGGAAGACCAAAAACCATTCAGGCAGAAACTTAGGAGGATAAATCCCAAGTTGCTCCCTCTGATAGAAAAGGAAATCAAAAAAATGTACGATGCCAAAATCATAGTTCCATTGCGTTTTTCGAAATGGGTCTCTAATTTGGTCCCTACACATAAGAAATCTGGGGAAATCAGACTCTCCATAGATTTTCAAAATATGAATAAAGTCTCCCTGAAGGATAATTACCCCTTGCCGAAAATGGACCACATATTGCAAAGGGTGGTCGGGTCCAGTCGAATTTCTCTGCTGGACGGTTTCTCAGGTTACAATCAAGTCCTGGTTCACCCGGATGACCAAGACAAAACCGCTTTCACCACACCATGGGGAACTTTCATGTATGTGAAAATGCCTTTTGGTATGATGAACGCAGGAGCCACTTTCCAGAGGGCGATGGATATCGCCTTCGTGGAAGAATCGGGTAAGTTTATTGTCGTCTATTTAGATGACATAACTGTGTTTTCCCGATCTGATGATGAACACCTGAGACACCTCAGACGAGTCTTCGAGAAATGTAGAAGGTTTTGGATTTCCTTAAATCCTAAGCAAATCCTTTTCGGGTTAGAGGAAGGCAAACTGCTAGGACACATCATTTCCAAAGATGGAATCAAAATAGACCCCAGCAAAATAGAGGCCATACAAAAATTAGAACACCCCAGGAACCTCAAGGAACTACAGTCTTTTATCGGGAGAATAAACTTTCTACGAAGATTCATTCCTAATCTGGCAAAAATCCTCAAAAACATCACAAACATGCTAAAAAGGGACATAAAAATAAAATGGGACTTCGAGTCCATACAGTCTTTCGAACAAGTCAAACGAGCACTCACAGAATACCCTGTTTTGATCAGTCCTGATTTCACTAAGGATTTCTATCTCTTTTCTTTCGCCTCCGAACATACTATAGTAGTAGTGTTACTGCAAAAGAACAACGAAGGCTATGAACAACCCATAGCTTTCTTTAGCAAAGCGTTAAGAGACACTGCTCTGAATTACAGGATAATGGAGAAACAAGCTTTTGCTTTGGTAAAAGCCATAAAAGACTTTAGAGTCTACATTCTTCATTCCCACGCCATAGCATATGTTCCAAACGCGGTAGTAAAAGACATTTTGACACAGGAAAATCCTGATGGAAGAAGGGGAAAATGGATTTCTGTCATTTTAGAATACGATATAGAGATTAAGCCAACAAAACTAATCAAGGGTCAAGGCCTAGGAAAACTAATGGCTGAATCAAATTTCCAGGCTCTTGACATTAATTTTTTAGCTGCAGCAGATGAACAGGGCAAGATGGTGACTCCAAGTGTGAGAGAAGTATTTCTCAACTCTCCATGGTATGCAGACCTTATATTTGTTTTGCAAAATTTACAAGCTCCCCCTGGTTTGACTAAGACTAAAGCTAGATTTTTGAAGTTGAAAGCCTTGAAATTCTGTATTCTAGAAGGCAATTTGTATTGGAAAGATCCTGCAGGCATTCTGTTAAATTGTTTACTGAAAGATGAAGCTGACAAAGTGTTACAAGAGTTTCATGCAGGAGAATGTGGGGGCCATTTGAACTGGAAGGTCACAACGACCAAAATACTCAAAGCTAGATTCTATTGGCCCACCCTATTCACCGATGTGCATCAAAAAGTGACTGCATGTCATCAATGTTAGTTGTTTGAAGGAAAAAGAAAACTCCTTCCTCTCCCCCTGAAACCGATCTTATTTGAAGCCCCTTTTTAGCAATGGGGATTGGACTTCATTGGAGAAATACACCCCCCTTCTTCAGGCCAGCACAGGTGGATTCTCACCGCCACCGATTATTTTACCAAATGGATCGAAGCAGTACCAAGAAGACAAGCCACTGACTCTGTTATTATCAAATTCCTTGAAAATAATATTTTGTCTTGCTTTGGATGTCCTAGAAAGATTATAACTGATAATGCAGTTGTTTTTCAGTCGAAGAAGCTCATAGATTTCTGCAACCAGTATCACAGTGGTTTGGGGCATTCCACAACCTACTACCCTCAGGGGAATGGGTTGGAGGAATCTTCAAACAAGACCTTGGTAAATATCATCAAGAAAACATTGCAGGAAAACAAGAAATCATGGCACAACAAGTTGGTGTTCGTATTGTGGGCTGACAGACTCACCACCAAAAGGTCAATTGGTATGTCCCCATACCAGCTGGTATATGGCACAGAGGCAGTTTTTCCCACTTCTTTAGGAGTCCCTGTCATCAAGTTGCTTCAAGATGTACAAGCTGAGACGAATGAATCACAGAGAAGGATCAACCAGATGATCCATTTGCAGCAGTCTAGGGAAGAAGTTTTCAACAAGACTCAGGCAATCCAAGAAAACATCAAGAATATATTTGGCAAACGAACAAAGGAAGATGATTTCGAGCTAGGAGATTTGGTGCTGAGATGGGATGCCAGAAATGAAGGCAAGGGAAAGCATGGAAAATTTGATAGTCTGTGGAAAGGGCCATACATGATCCAAGCTTTCAGGGGAAATAATGTTTTCTTGCTAAACAACGTTGATGGGACAGATCTTCCAGGAGGACCTGTGAATGGCAGAATGTTGAAACATTATGTGCCACCTCAATAGAGATTCAAGTTTTCACTCTCCATTGTACATACCATTTTTATTTTTATTTTTTACTTGCATTTTCTGAGTGAAGAACATTAGTCAGTTTGTTGAAGCCCGAAGAGAAGACCCTAAGTTGTTGACCACTATTTTTCCATTTTTTGAGAATAAGACCAACGAAGGCCACTAGGCAGAAATTTTTAGAATGACAGGAACCAGGATTCTTGGCACTTCACAGGGCAAGTACCATCCCTAGGTGGAGCCGCTGTTATCACCCTATAAGTTATAGGATCAACTGGTGACTGGGATATTATCTGTCTCTAGTGTTTTGGTCGACAAATGATTTTTCATTCTGCAAATAATTTGAAAAAAGAAAAAAGAAAAGAAAAAGGAAAAAAGAAAAGAAAAGAAAAAGAAAAAAGAAAAGAAAAGAAAAAGAAAAAAGAAAGAAAGGAAAAGAGGGCATAAAAGAATTGCAATAAAAGCCCCATGCAATAATAGTAACTTGGTCCATACCTCTCAAGCATGGCCAAGTTCTTTTTAAATTTGATGTTGATAGGGTAGTGAATGAATTTGGCTAAAATTTTTAATCTTATCCAAAGTGTCTAGGTTAGATTAGTGAATAAAGCTGACCAGAATATCTAATCCTGGTCAGATAGCCCCAGGGTAGAGTAATTTCTTAACCCAACAGTCTAATCTGGGTTAACTATCATAGGAAACTAGGTTAGAACATAGGTTAGTGGCACTGTTGTTTCGTTTTAATAAATCCATCCTGATGTAAGTGTTGCACCATGTTTCAAATGCTTAAAGGATAGTTTGGTCAAGCCCCATGGTGGTCTCCACTTGAAAAACTTTCGAAAAACCCATAAAAACGCATTTATCCTAAGTTTTTCCCAGCGCATGTGTTCTCCGCTCCCCATTTATGCTCCCTGCACATATCTATGGTCCTGATCGCGGTGCCCAGATCTACGGTGCACAGATCATTTCAGACCCCCACCAACCGTTTTGCTTTTAACCGAAGGGGGGGGGTCTAGAATCGTTGATAACATTTGTGCACATCTGGACGGCCCAGGGTTGAGTGCTTAAATCAATGGTCAAGATTGGATTCCAGACCCCCCCATCTGTTCTAACTTTAATGGAAGGCGGGGTTCGGAATGAGTGATAAAAGGCACGCTAAGATCTGCGGCTAGGAAATGAGCGCGCAGATCAATGGCCCAAAATGTTTTTCGGACCCCCCTGGATGATCTGCTTTTAACCGATGGGGGGGGGGGGTATAGAATGGTTATCTCCCTATGGTGGGCCCCTTGTCATACGTGGTGACGTTCTATTGCCCCGAGTCCCCTCACCATCTGCTATCTGACAGACCCCATCACTCATGGACATCACCTTCCACTTGTTCCTGAGTTAGTCACATCCCATAACTGTTGTCAGTCCCCTTCCCCCTTTTCACTCATGGCGAGCCCCTTATTACGACCTTTACCTCCAATCCCTAGCCACCACGTCACTCGTCCGTATTTTTCAGCCACCGTCACCTACCATCTCAACCCCAAATGACTCGTTGTCCATTTATTACTGGATAACCTATCCGTTATACAGCTGACCTGTCTCCCGCGCCCAACCAACCCCAGTTTAAATAAAATCATCGTTATTTCCATTACTTTCACTATTCACCCATCGCATCAGAGAAATTCATCACGTACTCCTCTATTACATTCCGTCACCCTCATCCAGAGTCAGTCGCCCCCACTAACGTTGTGTTTATTGCAGGTATTGTTGCATAAATGGAACCAAAGTCTAAACCAGCGGAAGGAGAGGAGAATCCGTTTCTCCCGCCCCCTGTCAACCTGGACAAGATCCCACTGGTCGACAAAGGCCAATTAATCGCAGATACCATATGCGATTTTGATTTCTCATACCTTCAGTCATGGCTCAGGGAAGTTTTCCTGGACCAGAGTGATGAAATTGGACTCTAGGAGTCCAATTTACCCCTTTACCTCTTTCCCCAGATCCACCATTTTCCTGAGTTCGCTCTCAAATGTCAAGCTCACTATATTCCTAAAAAAATAGCCATCGTCTCCTCATCCATAGACATCTTGTTCCTCATCACACCCGAAGCCATAAACCAAATGATGCAAATTCCCCGAGCCGACTCTGCGTCCCCCTTCAATCTGGAAATCCTTACAGATTTGTATCAGAAAATGAATTTTCCCCAAAGAGCTCAAATATTCGAGTTGTTCCTTCCCACATCTACTCAATTCCCTTCCACAAGTCCCCCTTACTCATCGTCCATCTTCTCCACTAAGGGAAACCAGGTCATTTCTTCCCTTTGCGCTCTGTTGGGATACTATTCTGATCAATGGGTAGATGAGCCCATTCTGGGTTTTCTATCCATTTTCTCCACTGATGAAAATCCCACCACCCAGTTTGATTTCAGCACCTTCTTGGCAGAAAATATTCATGAACAGTTCATGAATTGTGTCTACCAAGAAGGTATCCCTGCCTTTCACGGAGGTATCATCCGAGGAGTTCCAGTTGCACACTAAGAGGCCCAAGACAATCTCAGTTCCTGGCCCAACTGGAGAAAAAGAGGCCCCGCCTACCACAGTGACCAAGTCGGTTATTCCTCCTTTCGGTTCGAGCCTCTATAAGGACATCACCCCAACATTACCGAAGAAATACATAGACTCCCCACTGGACACTCAGTCAGGCAAGACTGGGCCCAAGTTGAGCATTTTCGAGAAGTACGAGTTGATCAAGAAAAAGAACCAAATCCTTACCAGCAGTACTTATGCTCAGTTTCAGAAGCAGACATTGACTGCGCAGCATAGGCTATTGTCTGCATTTGACATAGAAAAGGGCAGGATTCACATGGCTTTCCTCCAGGCGTAGGTACCAGACCCCAAGGTGATCACACACTACAAGAGGGCCACCTTCAAATTACAGATGAAGGACGTGCACCCAGCAGATTAGATGGATATGCACAAGCAGACAAGGGAAATGGTGTTTCATACGTTGGCGCATGCTTCCGCTTCTACAGCCAAATTGCATGTGTCACTGAACAATTCTCAAACGCAACTCAAGCTGGGGAAGATATCATCCTTTGTGAAGGACAATAGAATCAAAACTTTGGAGGAGTTGGTCCTCAAGATCGGCTATGACCCTTCTAACGTCAAAGCAGCAGAGGAGATGATAAAGAAGAAGAATGCTGACATTGCCTCCTTGATGAAACAACTAAAACTCCCGCCCACAGAGGACTCGCAGGTGAAGGAGATAGCAGAGAAAGAAGGTGAGAAGGATGAAATGCTCAAGCTGCTCATGGAGCAGAATGCACAGCTCAAAGAAATGGAAGCTGAGATGGAGAGATTATTAAAAGAGAAGGAGAAGTTGAAGCCAATGGAAGTCATTCCATTGAGTTCCATTCCGAGTTCAGGAGCAAGCACAACATCAGTGATAGTAGTCCCATCCGCAACTCCATTGACATCCCAAGAGAAGACAGACGACCTGGCTAAATCCATGGAAAAGATGAACCTGCAGGAGACAGAGATTAGTAGGCTTAAAAAGGAAGTTGAGAACCTTTAGGAACTCAAAACTTCCTTCCAGACCAGCCTCTCCAAGGAAAAGCAGGTAACAGAGAAGCTCAAGTAGGAGTTACAGTAGCTCTAAAAGCAAATAGTGGCAGGGAAGACTTTGGCTGAGGTTAAAGAGAATGTATGCACAGACATCACTAAGTCCATAAATGAGATATGGCCCATGATCCAAATCATGTTTGAGCAGAATGAGTTGGTCCAAAGGAGCAAACAGGCCATTGAGAAGATCAAAGTAGAGTTGGGGAAGATGCCAACACAGGCGAATGATATCATCAAGTTCCTCAATTCTAAGACCAGAGAAGAGCTAGAAGAGCTGAAGATTGAAGACAGAACAGAGACCATCCTTGAGGTCAAAAGAGTTTTGACCAAGAGAGGACTAATTCTTCAGCTGGAAGAAAAGGTTCAGACCATGGACCTAGGGGTACAGATATTCTTCAGCAAGATTGAAGCTCTCCAAAAGAAAGGTCTACCTGGTCTGAAGGTTATTAATGATAAACTGATGACACTCTCAGATTACAAGAAGAGATTGGCTGAGGTGTCTAAGGACAGTTCAAAGTTTGTAGGGATTCAAGGGAGCATAACTGGCAAGGCGTTCTTGGATGCCCTCCAGTGGAACATCAACATCCAACATGAAATTCGATACATATTCCTCACCAAGCCTACATTCGCCAAGTATACAGAAATGGACGAAGTGTATCGAAGACTTCTCAAAGTCAACGTGCCCAGTCATCTTAGATGGGAGGAACTTTGTGATCTGATCGATTAGCAGATGAGTTGTCTGGGTCCTATCAGTTGTCCAGTCAGATGAGGTCATGCGAAGGCTTCATCAACGGTCTACCCAGAAATTAGCGTGCAGTTACACCAAGTCATCAAGCAGTTCCTAGATTTAGGAAATTTGTTAAATTAGTTAGACTAAAAATAGATTTAGCACGTCCTGGTCATTTATGACAGGAACATTTGTAATTTGAGTTATAAATACTTCACCTTTCGAATTATTGAGGGTTGTTGATCTTCACACCCTGACGCTATCAGACTGTAATATTTTTGAAGAAATCTTCCATTAATAAAAAGGAGGAACTTTTACAGGATTCTTGTGTGTATTCACTGGTGATGTTTACTCTCTAAGTTGAATGTTATTCTTACTTCGTGATCACATTGTTTTCTGAAACTAATCTTTAAGAGTAACGAATGTTGCAGGATTTATCTTGTATACCCGATTTCTGACTTGAAAGATTTTAGTGTTTATCTTCTGGTGTTTTCAATTAAGAAATTCTCAACTGCTTCTTAGTTGAAATTATCTTTCTTGTCTTTTCTTTTGTCCATCATTTAAGCTACTAAAAGATCCAGTGAGTATATTATCTCGCCCTGTGGAATTCTTCCTTCACATTTCTGGTTTGTATTTCATACTTTATTAAAACACGGACCCCATAGCCCAATGGATGTGTAGACTGTCTCAACCAATTCAAAAAACACTTTGACAACAAAACCGACCTATTTATTTACCTAGCCTAATATCTAAAATTGGAAACATAGCTAAATCATATAGAGAAATCCCTCTCTAAAGTTGGAAGGGCTAGATCCCAGCTTCAAAAGTGGTTGGATAAAGTTACCTTTGTAGATTTCTTCTATTTTCAACCTCTAGGAAATTTACCAAGTGCTAACACAACACTTAGTCCCTTTTCCCACCTTCCAA
>SNQJ01S0004012.1:5301-32349 GCA_010110895.2 Picea sitchensis | reverse complement strand
ATGTGTAGACTGTCTCAACCAATTCAAAAAACACTTTGACAACAAACCGACCTATTTCTTTACCTAGCCTAATATCTAAGATTGGAAACATAGCTAAATCATATAGAGAGATCCCTCTCTAAAGTTGGAAGGGCTAGATCCCAGCTTCAAAAGTGGTTGGATAAAGTTACCTTTGTAGATTTCTTCTATTTTCAACCTCTAGGAAATTTACCAAGTGCTAACACAACACTTAGTCCCTTTTCCCACCTTCCAACCCCTAATCCCTTTCCCACTTTGTGGAAGCTTAGTCCCCCATCACTCAATCATCGTGGTCAGTCTACACGCGATGGTGTTTATATTTTATTACTATTCCGCATAAATACAGGTACAAAATCAGGCTCTTAGCCTTCAACACTTAGGCTCTCTAACCTAACAATCACAAAAGCCCACTAGCTTATATAAACTCGGCTCACCAGCCTATAAAACATATTTACAAATTCATTTCATAAACACAATTTACAATAGGGCTCGACCTTGGGGACATTACAATCCCCCTCCCCTTATTTTTGCACTATCCTCAGTGCAACTTTACATTGCATCTGCAAGATTTTCAAAATTTTCAAAGAGATACGGGTACTCTGCCCGCATAACATCTTAGTGCTCCCATGTCGCATCCTCAGGACCGTACCAGGTCCATTGGACCTTTACAAGATTTATGGCTCGATTCCGGAGTTGTTTGCTTTTCCTGTCCAATATGTGCATAGGATGCACTTGCATGACACCTTCTGGTTCCACCTGAATCACATTGCAATCGATAACATGATTAGCATCAGGTATATATTTCTTAAGCAATGAAACATGAAACACATTATGTACAGTCATAGATGTAGGTAATGCAAGCATGTATGCAACTGGCCCAATCCTTTCTAGGATTTCAAAAGGCCCACAGTATCTTGCTGCCAACTTGGCGCAACTTCCCAGCTTTAGGGAACTCCTGTTAGTTTTCACTTTCAGGAAAACATGATCACCCACTTTGAATTCTCTGTGGGCTTTGTTCTTATCAGTATAACTTTTCTGCCTATCCTGGGCATCTTTCAAATTCTATTTAATTCTTATCATTTGGTCTTCCATCTCTTTGAGCAACTCTGGCCCAACTACTGCTCTATCAGCTGGATTATCCCAGCTCACTGGAGTGTTGCACATTCTTCCATAAAGTGCTTCAAATAGGCTCATCTTCAACGATGCATGATACCCATTATTGTAGGCAAATTCTACCAAATGTAGGTAGTCTTCCCATCTTGATGGTTTGTCCATCACGTACATTCTCAGTATGTCCTCTATTACTCTATTCACCCTCTCTGTCTGTCCATCAGACTCGGGATGATATGTTGTACTAAAATTCAGATTCATTATGAATCCTTTGAATAGTCCTTTCCAAAAATTCGAGGTGAATTTTGGGTCCCTATCAGACACAATCGTCTTAGGAATTTCGTCCAAGCATGCCACTTCTTTTAAGAAGATATCAACGACATCTGTTGCCTTGTGAGTGGTTTTCAGTGGAATAAAATGGGCAGCTTTTGTAAGCTTGTCCACCACAACCATGATCGAATCATGTTGCTTGCTTGTTCTGGGCAATCCTATAATAAAATCCATTGTCACCACTTCCCACTTCCACTCAGGAATGGGTAAAGGCTGCAGCAACCCTGTTGGGTGCCTATGCTCAACCTTAAATTTCTGGCACTCCATACATATAGCGATGTATCCAGTGATCTCCCTCTTCAAACCCAGCCAAAAGTAATGGCTTTTGACTACTGCCACAGTCTTCTAATATCCAGGGTGTCCAACATAAGTCACGTTATGCATTTCTCTTAGAAATGCAAGTTTCAAACCTTGGACATTGGGTACATACACTCTGTTTTTATACAAAAGTATTCCATCAACTCCCAAGATGTAATTTCCCTCTTTCTGTGGTCTCTCACGCTATTGTAGCTTTGCTACTAAGTCTCTGTACTACAAATCGGCACATGTAGATTCCAAAATTCTATCCTTAATATCTATCATGTACATGCTAATGGTTGTAGCATGAAATTCATGCACCTTTATGCTGAGTGCATCAGCCACCTTATTTTCCTTCCCCTTGATATGCTTGATATCAAAGTCGTATTTGCACAGAAACTCCAACCACCTTTTTTTTCTAGCATTTAAGGTTGGTTGCTCAAACAAATATTTCATACCATGGTGGTCTGTTCTCAATTCAAATCTTCTTCCCATGAGGTAATGTCTCCATTTCCTTAGAGCGTGGATGATTGCTGCTAGCTCCAAATCGTGAGTGGCATAATTCTTTTCATACTCTTTCAATTTCCTGGACTCATAAAAGATTACAAATCCATCTTGGCTAAGAACTCCTCCCAACCCTTCCTTACACGCATTTGTGCACACCATGAAATCCATATTTGGATTTTCAATTCTCAGGATTGGAGCGTTGGTTAACAGTTGCTTCAATCACTGGAAACTCTCTTTACACTCTTCAGTCCATTGAAACGTTTTCTCCTTCCTTTGCAAGGAAGTGATAGGGTGAGATATCTTTGAGAACCTGGCGATAAACCTTCTATAATAGCCCACCAGACCCATAAAGGATCTAACTTTTGTCACATTCCTTGGCACTGACCATTCTCAGATGACCTTGACCTTCTCAGGATCCACAGTGATCCCTTCTTCTGAAATAATATGTCCCAAGTAATGGATATAACTTTGATAAAATGAGCATTTGCTCAACTTGGAATACAGCTGGTGTTCTCTCAACACTTGTACCACCATCCTTAGGTGTTGTTCATGCTCTTCCTCTGACTTGGAATACACCAAGATGTCATCTAGGAAGACTATGACAAACTTGTCTAAATAGTTCCTAAATACACCATTCATCAAGCACATAAAAACAACAGGTGTGTTTGACAGTCCAAACGGCACCACTATGAACTCATAATGACCTTACCTTGTTCTAAAGGCAGTCTTGTTGATATCCTCATCCTTTATTATTACCTGGTGATATCCTGATCTAAGATCTATCTTCGAAAATATTTTCACACCCTTCAACTGATCGAAAAGATCATCGATCCTCGACAGAGGATACTTGTTCTTGACAGTTACCTTGTTCAACTGTCGAAAATCAATGCACAGCCTCAATGTCCCATCCTTCTTCTTCACGAACAGGACCTGGGTACCCCAAGGTGACACACTAGGGTGAATGTGCCCCTTCTTCAGAAGCTCTTTGAGTTGCAATTGCAACTCTTTCAGCTCTAGCGTACTCATTCTATAAGGATCTTTCAACACCGGAGCTGCTCCAGGCATCAAATTTATAGAAAAATCGATGTCTCTCTTCAGAATTAGTCTAGGTACCTCTTGAAATGCCTCCTTAAACTCTGTGAGTACCTCATGGTCTCCAACTCTTGAGACTTCATCTCTAGATGCTTCCTCTACACGGGCTGCAAATAGTTGACAGCCTTTACTGTAACACTTCTTTAGCTGCATGGTTGAGATTTCTCTAACAGCCACAGCTCTGGGAATTCCTTGGACTATTTTTTGATTTCCCTCCTCATCCAGGCATGTAAACCTCTTGTTATGACAGTCCAGGAGGGAATGGTGTTGGTCCAACCAGTCCATCCCAATTAAGCAGTCATAAGAGCCTAAAAGCAGAACATTCAATTCAACCTTCGTGCTCAATCCATTCATGTCTATCGAACAGGATTTAACCAATTCAGTGACCTTCCTCTTGATTTCTATAGCCAACTACACTAAACAAGACCTTTCATGTTTTCTTCTTGATAAATGCAAACTTTCCACCACCCTAGGATCTACATAACTATGGCTAGCCCCGGAATCAATTAAAATAATAAATGGTTGGTTGTTGATCATACCTTCCACTTCAATCATGTGCGATTGAAATTCTACTTGCTTCTTGTCTAGGGATGCATAGATCCTTGGCATCTTGCTGCCCATATCCTCCACTTTTTCATCTTGTTGAACATTGTGGACGGTTCTTGCTTTATCTTTTCTGTGGGGGAAGTCCCAGTACCTATGGTTTCCTTTACAGCCCCAACACTCCATAGGTGGCAGTCTGGGCATTTGTTCATCCACTTCAACCTTCCTGGGCTCCCTAAAGGATGGTTGTCCCTGAGGACTGTTTCTGAAAAAGGGAGGCTTGTTTCCTTTTTGCCTCTGCTCTTTCCTGAACTTCTTCTGATCATCCCAAGCCTTCCAAAAAGTAGGCCTTTCTCTTTGTTGTTCATATAATCATTTAGCCCTTCTTATTGTTTCTTCCATAGTCTTAGGATCATCATACTGAATCTTGTCACCAATGGCAAATGGTAGTCCACTCAGATACCTCTAAATCTTGACAGCCTCATCTTTGATGAATGGAACATACTTCAGTAGTTCAAAGAAACTTCATTCATATTCATCAATGGCCATGTTTCCTAGCTTGAGTTCGAAGAATTCCTTCATCTTTCTATCATAGTATCTTTTAGTCAGGTATTTCTTCTCGAAACACCTCTTGAACTCCTTCCAAGTGATATCTTTCTCACTAATGTGTTGCACCTGCAAAAACTAATCCCACCACATGGATGTTTTTCCTTTCAATTGATACATCGCAATTCTTCCTTCTGCATGAGAGGAATAATTCTGCAGTTGGAATATTTCCTCATGCCAAGAAACCATGTTTCAACATCTTCCTGCTTCTTATTTTCTCCATCAAATGTAGGAGGCTTAATCTTATTCATCTCCCCTTTCAATTCATCCATCCCAGATCTCCTGTGCTTTCTGGTAGGAGATGGGCTTGAACTATTGTGTGCTTCCTTACCGGAATGTTTTGGGGAGCGATGATGATGTTTACTACCACTCCTCGATCTTCTTCTTCTCTCAGGGGTCCTGTGACTCTCTGTCTTTCTTGAGCCACTCCCCTTCTCCAACTTCCTTTCTATTCTTTCCAGGCTCTTCAACATTTTTAAGTTGAATATTCCCTTCTCATCCCTGACCCTCATGAGCTTTCGACTATCATCTCTACGAGCCTGGGCATCTTTCTACAATCTTTCAATGAGTTTCATCATATTTCCTTCCTTATACATCTCTTTTTTGTTCCCATTAGAGTTTGATCCTTCGACTCCCAAGTTGACATCCCTTCCTACACTTTCGTCCTCTGTTTCGGAGGCAATATATACCTTTTCCATTTCTATACTCAGTGTAGATTCACAGTTGATCTGACACTCATTGAACTCTGCACACCCAATGTGCAATCAACCGAAGTTTTCCAGGCCCTTAAACCTTCAAGAAACTTACAACACTCATAAACCAACATGAAAAAGAAAAAATGCTTCGATTCCATTAAGTTTTCTGAACTCTGTTTGGCTCTGCAAATTTTGGGACTTCTAGTTTCAGGGTCTTGGTCCACAAGACTCTCATACTTTCTTTCAGGTGATAGCTCCCTCTTTCTCCCTACCCTTGTAACCAAAGGCACCTTTCACAATTTCGTGATCTCGCGAGTTCACGAGTCGAAGACCCTCAACTCTTCTTTCTCCAAACACCGATACCTGAGATGCGATACGGGTATGGCTCCCTCCTCACTAGTGCCTGCTACATATAACCATAGGCTAGGCTAAGTGTTAGCACCTCTCACAACTCACGACTTCACAAGTTGGAATGTTGAACCCTCATGCTCCTCCTTTGTGAATCCTGAAATCCTGATTTACTTTACCCTACGGGCCCACATAGCACAATTGTCTCCACATATACAGTAGCAAGTGGCACCCTCAGGAGGGTCCATGTTATCTATGGTGACATCAGCAGGTCCCACCATGCTCACTTTTATTTTATCCCACTGGCATGTGGTACACATCCATGTGTCCACGTCCATTCCAAGTGAAATCCAACGATTAGACCTTTCTCAAATCTACGGTGCAGATCCTTTTGGTGTTTTGGGGTTTCAGGCATCGGGAGTTCATGCATCCACACCTCTCGAACTTCCATTTGCCGAAATCCTGAAATTACTGTCTACCCCTCCACACGATCCAACGGTCAAGTTCCTATCTTACGATCTACGGTGTAGATCATTTCAGAATTTCAGGTTTCACTATTTTGCGACTTGCGAAAACAAGGTTCTTCCCTTTTGGTTTCTCGGGTGCTGAAACGTCGTCCGATAGCCACATGTTCCCCCGATGGATGGTCCCGACGAATTCAGGGTTTCGCATATCGCGATTTCCATGTTATTGTGCAACTCCAAATGGTTTTTAAACCCTGTGCATGTTTTCCATATCTGATGGTCACGAGGGTTCTCCTTTCCCCCGAACAGATCATATGGCTCTAACACTTCTGGTGTGGATTCCTCTCTCCCTGTGGCCAGATACCACATCGGATGCAGTTTCATAACATCGCTACACCTTCTGAGCTTGGTAACACAGTCAAGTAACTCCTTGACACTCAGGAGCATTCAAAGGTCTGAAATTGGTCCTCCAGACACAATTTCTCCTCAAACCCTCGGTCCAAAGACCACTCAACTGGCCCATCTAGGCTCAACATCAAAACCTTGCCTCTGATACCAAACTGTAACGTTCCCGACCATCAACCCTATGGTCTGGCCAACATTGCTACGTGGAATAACAATCTCATACTTAATTATATATATAAGACATGCATTTAAGAAAATGAAACACATTTAAACTCAGAGTAACCATAAGAATTACTGCTATTATAAATAATCAATGGCTTTAACATTAATTCTTAAGCACAACACAATACATGATAATTATAAATACATAGACATGCAGAAAAGTAATTAAAACATCATCTGGTACTTATCTTTGAAACAATGGTAATTCCACCAACCAGGCGCAGGCCTTCCACAAACCTCCCATCCTTAGACCACACTGCTCATCAAGCTCAGCAGTGGGTCACCCCCGAGATGGGACTAAGCTCCACCCCCAAAGCAAGGAATCCTAGGCTAGGCTAAGGTTACAGGGAAAACACACAGTCACAAGGAAGGAATTATCTCCTAGGAACCACTCATACTCACTGCCCACAGACTCTCCTTCCCCACATGCCTGTTCCACCCCAGGAGTATACACCTTCTCTATCACCTAGACAGTCCTTCGGCTACTAACCTCCCTTGCCTTGGGTTTTAGCAATAGGTCAGACCAGAATTCTCCGAGCTCTATGGCAACTACAGGGTTCCTTCCAGGAGCTCTCTCCTTCCTCAGCACACTCTCTTACCTAGAGAGAGTGTTGTACGACTGGCCAACAAGCCACATAGGTTCAAACACTACACGTCCACCACAGTCAACAGGAATTCAGACACGAACACCCCCGGGAAGCAACAGACAGGTGAAACAACATAATCAAGCTTAGCAGGGACGGAACACTTCTGTTTTCTCAATCCAACAGCACAAGATAGACTCACGCTCTGGTTATTAGGAATGCATGACACGTTTTCCACATAGGGGTCGACTCAAACTTAACAGTTCAAAATCGAATGGGTGTACCAGCCTTCCAGAAGAAAATATAGACATCGACCTTTTTGTTTTAGAGCGCACAAGGGTATCTCTTGCAGAGGTTAGACGGGTTCATGCTCAGACGGTCAAGTAGAATGGAGGAGGAACCCCCAACATGGATCATCTCAACCATTTTATTTGCATGTGCCTAGGTTGACATTTGTCACCCATGCAACTGTATGCATTTCTTCAACATGCGTTCCATCTATTCAGAAGTTGTTTGTCCTTCCAAAAGAACTTAGGATAAAACATATTATTCACATGTCTTTTGGAATAATATTAAAATATTATTCCCAAGGACCTAAGCCCCTAGGCTCAACACTTAGTCCCTTTTCCCACCTTCCAGCCCCTAATCCCTTGCCCACTCTATGGAAGCTTAGTTCCCCATCACTCATTCATCGTGGTCTGTTTGCATGTGGTGGTGTTTATATTTTATTACTGTTACGCATAAATACAGGTGCAAAAGCAGGCTCTTGGCCTTCAACACTTAGGCTCTCTGGCCTAACAATCACATAAGCCCACTAGCTTATATAAACTCGGCTCACCAGCCTATAAAACATATTTACAAATTCATTTCATAAACAAGATTTATAATAGGGCTAGGCCTTGGGGACATTACATGTTGAACATGGATTAGTTGATTTATCCTCCTTTGAGCATCATTTGGTTTAACTTCTTGTTCTTGTAGCAGTCTCATCACTAGTAGTCCTAATGAGGTAGGAAAAACTTCCTTTGTACTATATACAATATGAAAGGGTAATGTAGCAATACAAATTTTTGCGGTGATCCTATCATCCCATAGTGCATTCATAAGCATATTGTGCCAAGCTTTCTTGTTTTCCTGCAGAAGCTTCTTAATAATTATAGTCAAGATTTTGTTGGATGA
The DNA here is from genome assembly GCA_010110895.2 of Picea sitchensis. Classification (NCBI taxonomy): domain Eukaryota; kingdom Viridiplantae; phylum Streptophyta; class Pinopsida; order Pinales; family Pinaceae; genus Picea; species Picea sitchensis. The sequence continues at coordinate 23,949 of SNQJ01S0004012.1, read as the reverse complement.
CTCAACCAATCCATTACCCTATGGGTAATAAGATATGGAATGGAAAAGAGTTATATTATAGTCACTACAAAATTTCTCCATTCTTTTGGAATTGAATGTTGTTGCATTATCAGTAATGATATTGACTGGACAACCAAATCTAGACAAAATATTGCTTTCTAAAAATTGAATGATAACAATATCAGTAGTTTTCCTTGTCGGAATTGCTTCAATCCATTTGGTGAAGTAGTTTGTGGTTGTCTGTATCCACCTATGATGAGCTGAGGATGGTGGATGGATATATCCTATAAAATCAAGGCACCATTTCCTAAATGGTGCTTCAACAAAGATAGGTTTTAAAGGTAAGGGTTGCAACTTTCTTTTTCCATGAAAAATTTGGCATTCATGACAGCTTGAAACTTCCTTGTACACATCAGAAAAAATACTAGGCCAGTATAACCCTTACCTTAGTATTTTATGCACAGTGGTTTTCCAATAATGGTGCTCTCCATAGTCACCTTTGTGAAACTCTTTGATATCCTTTTTCCCTTCTTCTTCTAGCAAAAAATTTAGCAATATCCCACCTGGATCTTTCCTATACAGAGAATGGTCTATAATGAAAAAATTTGATTCTTTCAAATTCAAAAATATGGCTTTGGTTTTTCTTAATTTAGGAGGATCTTGTAAATTTCTTAATACATAAATAATATCAGCGTACCATGGATAATCAAGGAATTTTTTAGATACCTGTGAGACTTATGTTCTTCTGAATTTGATGATAGGTCAGCAATGAAACTAATTCCCAAGACATCACAATTGGACTATGCCATCAACTTTGCAAGTCCCTGACCTTTAATCAGCTTTGTAGGTTTGATATCGAGGTCATACTCCAAGAAGAAAACTATCCATTCTCCCCTTCTACCTTCATGATCAAGCTAAGTCAAAATGTCTTTCACAGAATTGCTAGTCACATAAGCAATGATATGGGAATGCAAGATATAAATTATGAATTCTTTAAGGGCCTTCACCAATGCATATGTCTTCTTTTCCATGATGTCATACCTCAATGGGGAGTCTCTTAAATTCCTACTATAATAGGATATGGGCCTTTCAAAGTTATGTTCATATTTTTGCAACAAGACACCATCAATGGTGTGTTCTAAAGAAAAAGAAAACAAGATAAAGTCTTTTTGCAAAATTTGGACTAGCCAACACTGGAGCTTTGGTCAGTGCCACTTTAATATCTTCAAAATTCTTCCTAGATTTGGAAGTCCATTTTATCTCATTTCCCTTCTTGAGCATGTTGGTGATATACTTTATGATTTCATCCAAGTTAGGGATAAACCTTCTCAAAAAATTTACTCTTCCTAGGGAATATTGTACCTCCTTCTTTCTCTTGGGTGTGCCAATATTCAKAATTTCTTCTACTCTGCTGGGATCTATTTTTATTCCTTCCTTTGAAATGATGTTTCCAAGTAACTTTCCCTATTTCATTCCAAAACTGGAMTTTTTGGGATTCAATGAGATGTCAAACTTCCTACATTTCTGAAAAACTCTTCTTAGATGTTTGAGATGTTCATCATCAAAATCTGAAAATACAGTGATATCATCTAAGTAAATGACAATAAACTTATATGTCTCATGAGCAAAGGCTATGTCCATGTCCCTTTAGAAGCTTTCCCCTACATTCATAATCCCAAAAGGAATTTTGGCATACATGAAAGTGCCCCAAGGTGTTGTAAAATTTGTCTTCTCTTGATCATCAGGATGCACCATGATTTGGTTGTATCCCAAAAAGCCATCAATCATTGATATTTTCTGAGATCCAACCACCTTCTGCAAAATGTAATCCATATTGGGAAGTGGATAATTTTATTTGAGAGACACCCTGTTTATATTTTGAAAGTCTACACACAACCTCATCTCACCACTTTTCTTCCTGATAGGCACTAGGTTAGCCACCCACTTGGAAAATATTAAGGACACTATAATTTTGCATCAAACAAATTCCTTACCTCCTTTTCAATCAATGGTAGCAACAGAGGATTAATTCTTCTCAACTTTTTCTTGAAATATTTGTGATCATCCTTGATTGGAATTACATGTTGAATTATCTTAGTATCATAGAACTTTAAATCCTCATAGCTCCATGCAAAGACATCAAGGAAATATTTCATTAGGCTAATATACCTCTGTTTAATTTCTGGACCGAGTGTCTTGGATCGTTTGATGATTTTGGGATCTTTTTGAGTCCCAATGTTGGAATCTTCTGTGTCCTCATCATTTGCAGTGATTTTAGAATTTTTGGCTACATCGTTGTTGTCAAAAATATTTTCCAATGGGACGAAGCCCTTCGCAATGATGTTATTTTTGAGTTGCACTATATCTCTACCAACAATTGATTTTGAAAACAATCATCATTTGTGAACACAACTGCATCTTCTTCCTCTTCAAAATAGCACTCATCATCAATATTTGAATTGGAAAATTGATCACTCATCTAAAGGAATCTTTCTACATGTTTGTCGTCTTCAAATATTTTCCAATATTTAATGTTGTCAAGTACTGTTGGCCTATACTTGACTTCAATTTCATAGTTTTTATTAGGAAAAACTGGAATTTTGAAAACAGAGGCTAAAGTAGCCAGAGCATCAACAATTAGATTCCCCCCCCCCCCCAACGAATCACTGATAAATTGTATTTTGAAAACACTTCAAGAATATCAATTATTGTATTCCTATATGCCCTCAATCTAGGATTCTTTGACTGATATATACCCTTTACCTAATTTATGAAAATCTTGGAATCCCCATGTACAACTATCCTTCAAGCAATGAATTATTTCAAAGTATTCAATCCAAAAATTAGTGCCTCATATTCAGCCATGATATTGGTGCAATCAAATCAAATTTGCAAGAACAAAGTTTTGTACCTGTCTTGGGAGGGATAATCGACACACCAACTCCTACTCCTTCTTTGCTAGTAGCTCCATTAAAGTTCATGTTCCACATCTCATCCTCTTCACTATTTTTCTAATCTGTAATTTTCTTTGTTTGATGATTAGATTTGTCTTTAATGGTCATAACAGTATTTGGCTCCTCCTCTTCAAATCTCAAGTCATTATAGAAAATAGAAGAACCAACCTCAGTATCTACAGAGTAAATAGGATGGTTGTTTGGTTTATATTTTGTACTCACCATGTACTTGAACATTACTTCTTTGTACAACCTCCTTTCTTGGCCAAAAACAGGGATAGTAGCATATGACATATCCATTTGCAAAGTCCCTTTCAACTTTGCAGCCCATGATCTACATAACAACATGCCAAATTTAGGAGGGACGTCAACAACAACCACATCCATAATCAGGTTTTTTGATGGAATTTGGGACAATGATACAACCAAATCTTTGATTAAACCCAAACATTTCACCTTCCTTGAGTCAAAGGAGAAACAATATTTGTAAGGCCTTGTAATGTCTAGACCCAACTCATCCATGACTACCTTGGGCATCAGATTATGGGATGATCATGAATCTAACATAGCATTATGTAAGGTCTTGTCATGAATTTTAAGACTAAAATAGAAAGGGGGGACATCATCAACATCACCACTCTCCTCCACACATGGGCCGAAAAGGATAGCAGGGTGATCATCTTGCACATTTAAGGTGTTAGAATAATCTTCCATCTTGAGCATCTTAATGATCTGATTTCTATATTCACCATTTTTAATCACCTCATTGAATGGAACATAAATTTTGATTTTAGCCATTTCACTTTCAAAATTAAAAGGAGATGGGGATTTTTCTACCTCTTTGATGACTACTTCCTTTCTTGCCTTGGGTATCTTCTTTGGGGGTTCTTATTTGAAATTTCCTTTCTCCATTGCATCCTTTGTTGAACTTTCCTTCTTAATCTAACTAGAAGAAGGTGTATTGATCTGAAGTTCTCTTGTAGGATTTTCCTTTGGGGGGTTTGCAAGCACCTTTTTTCTTCTGATTTTGTATTGTTTTTGAAGTTGCATAATGGAATTTTGATATCCCTTTTTAAACTCTTTTGTTTCCATTGACAACATATCATCATTATCCTGCATAAATTTATCATTTTCATCCATAAATTAACCATGTTCTTCTTTAGTTATGAACACATTTGTTTTAGTATCATCACAACAATGCATATTGTCTTCAATTGTTTGATCAAAATCTTCATTCACATAGTTTTTTAGGAAATGAGGTTTTATTTTTTGATCACCTTGATTTCTTTGGTCTCTTTTCCTGATTTGTGGAACTGGAGCTCTTCTAAAATTTTGGTTTTTGGGCTGAAAATCAGTTTGATATCTAGTGGCGGGCTGATTATCCAAGGACATTATTTCCATAAACCCTTCCATAGTCTTCATAATCAAATCAAAATTTTCATCTGATGAATGGGAAGCTGAGGGTTGTGCCTCTCCTTGGACCTTTTTCATATATCTGTCAGGATTATGTTTGATCTTCCCTGAGGCCATTAGATGTACCTCCACTTCAATTGCATCACTCATTATGTCATCTAGTGTAGTAGATCTTATTTCTCTCAACAACAAGGAAAATTCACTGTCAAAAGAGTCAGCATATCGAAGTTGGGAAGCTCTAGGAGGGTGTTTTACTTCAGTAGGAATTGAATTATAAACTTTCATAAATCTGGTTGAAAACTCTTGTACTGTTTCATTAGGTGATATCTTTATGTTATTGTACTGATTTAGAAACTGAAGAGGATTCTTATTGTCACCCCACCTTGCAAGGAAACTTGGTTCAAAGGCTGCAAAATTAAGAATGCTTGTTGCTAGAAGGAATTTGAACCATTTTTTGACTTCACCTAAGAGTCTTTGTGAAAACAGACTCAATTTTACATCTTCATGATCTACCTCCTCTAGGTCGTCAAAGTCATTAAACCAATCTAAGTGTATCTAGGATGATACATTCTCTTTAGCATCAAATGATTTTATCCTCTTATTATAATTTTGAGGTAAATCATGCAACTGAGCAGGTAAGACAAGGGGAGAAAATCTGGATGCCATGGCTCTAGGAGGATTTTGAGCTCTCTGAACAGTTTGAATGTGGACAATAGGATTCAAATATTGGAATTCCTTCTCATCAAAGATGATTTTATTCAAATTGGATTCTGATCTGGATCTGAACAAGGTTTGTTCAAATTTTAAATCAAATTCAAGGTCATCAATGCTTTTTACCCCATCTTTGGGTAAAGATAGATTTTTGTCCAGGTAAGAAATTGAGTCAATTGTCCTTTCTTTTCTTTTCTATAATAGTTTCTCAGGATTAGACACAGATGATATAGGTTATGGATCAGGGTTCCTTCTAGTGTAAATTCTCTTGGGAGCCAGGATTTCTTATTTAAAAATACTTTATGCTATTGATCTTATTAAATGAAGACACCAGGGTAAATTTAGTTCATCCAATAAAGGTGTATGATTCACTGTTACCATCGGGAATCAAATCTAAAGTTTTTAGTCGTTATTTCCCAGGGAGAATTTTCAATTTCGTCCCCGACAATGACACCAAAATATTAGCACTGGTTAAGTTGTTTTGGTCGAGGAAACAACTTACAAAGATAACCTACAAACCAACTTTAAGACTGTAACCTAGCCCTTCCAATATGGAGGGGGCTCTCTCTTATCACTTAATAATATCTGATAGATAGTTTTTCTTGATAGAATAATGGCTAGGATTTCAAGGTTTGAGTGGATTTGATAAAGTATTGTTGGGAAGGAGGAGAAGGATGCTTTTTGGGCTATGGAGTCAGATCTTGAAAACAAATGAAACTAATGTCTTGGTAATAGAACCTCACAGAGGAACATAGGATAAATTTGGTGGATGAAACCTTCAATTTTTGGATTTAGTTATAGAGGATGAAAGAGGAAGAAAGAAACAAATAACAACATCATAGCACCATATAGATGAATTATGACCTAGTTAGGAAGAAAAGGACAAATTTTAAATTCCTCGAGTTTAGAGCACCCTTTAGATGAATTCTAACTCATAAAAATCAATTCAAACAGAGAAAAAATGAGATGTAAATAGCGACATAAGAGATACGTACACAAATACAAGAAACACACTGTCAACTCATCACCATTATAATCTCTTTCATGAAGGTTCAGGACTTCTGCATTTCATTCCTTTCAAATTCAAAGATTTTATAGTGAAAGTAAAAAATGCCATAGTTTTTCCAACTCGCCACTTTTACATCAAAATGATTCAAATATGTAAGATCCTACTTGCCATACTAGGCTACTAGAGGTAAAATTCCTCTTAACTACAATAGTGGATCTATTTACAATAGAAGAAGACAACTCAAAAATGACTTTACTAAAAATAGTAAGTTTGTTTGACCCTATTTAATGCAAAACAAAAATATCTTATACAATCAAATATCCAAGATAAATTCGATTATGAAGTGTGGATGATGTAAATGTGTTGAACCTGCATAGAATAGATCTAGCTAGAAAATACTACACACATTTGCAGAGAGAAATTAAGAAATAAGAAGCAAGATAGAAAGAATGGAAGAATTCTGATTAACCGTATTCCACACTCAAAGAGTGAATAATTTACAATAGATATAAGATACATGAGTAACTGATGAACCATAGTGGTGGTCTAGATTGATCTAGACACACACCAACAATTACAAGAGTAAACTGCCACCTAGTCTAGTCTCTCAGACGGTTACGGGAGTGAACTACCACCTCACTAAGTTAACTAGTCAACTAGTCTTCAGTTAACTGATTGAACAAAGAGTAGTGAGTTGGTGATGATCCCAATGTTGCATGGTGACAAAACCGATGCAACATCTAAACTCAACTCAACTAGTCAAACTAAAGTGTCAGTTGAAAGAGAATATTCTCTAGGTGGAATATTCTCCCCTAAAATATAGGATACTGGATAATGACTAATTATGACTAATAAACAAGGAATAACCTTAGAAAAAATAAATCCTAGGTGTGTGTGAAGTAACTCCAACACCCCCCCTGAACATCACTATGGTGAAAATAAAGAATGGGTCCCGACTACGAGGCCATGTTAGGTACCCAAATACAAAAGATACATTGAACGAAATGAGTAAAGAGGGAAAACCTCATGGGAACAAAACCCCCCCTCAAATTACAATGCATAAAATAAAAAATGAGAAGGAACAAAAAACAGTTGCTAAGTAACCATGTCCTTCACTCCAAGAAGACCTCGCAAATGTGCAAGTTTGTTCTCTTTGAAGATTTTGTTGAAGATGTAGATGTCTGCATGGATCTGACGAAGTATATGCACCATTGAGATGTCCACACATATCCACTTTATATTCTTGTAATGAAAAATATCCAAATAAATTTTGGATGAAATTTTGAAAACCGTACGGCCGTTTCCAGAAAAATGCTAAACTTTTGTTGATTTTAAAACGATCATAACTTCACTTTCTAGACTCCGTTTCGGGTGATATTTTTTTGAAATTGAATATTTTCCTGAGAGAAATTCAAATATCCAATTTTTTTCTGCAAATTGTGCTAAGAAAATATCAGAATGGCATCTGATGTGCACATATCCCTTTTTGACTCCTGAGATGCATGCATGGTGAATGCAAAAGTGTCTACATGTGAATCCTGAGATTCATGCCATATATCTTCCACATGAATTTCAGAAAATAAATCTGAATTAGAGTAGACATCATCTTCAATTAATGGAATATAAATTTCTGCAAATACTTTTGTAGAAGACTCTTCATAATAAGAGGCTTGATCTTCTGATGGTTTCTCTTCTGGCTCTATCTATTCGACCTCCTACATGAAATATTCACAATATTATTTATTCCCAAATAGAACCTCCAATCTGGTCCATAATTCATTTGGGGTTAATCTTTGTGATTCTTCATATACTTGATGGAAAATTTCGGGAGAAACAAACATACCGATACTTCCTATGGACATATCTTGTCTATTGAGAAAGTCATTTTTCTCATCGATAGAATCAGACTCTACTTCCATTTCCATGGTTATTTGGTATAAGCCTCTACTTCCGAGAATAAGTAGAATCTTTGGCTTCCATTCCAAATAGTTATGAGCTGTGAGAAGTATTTCCAACGAATAATCCATCTTTTTGTTGTCTTCAATCTTTTGTACCTGCAAATTTTTTTGGTTTAGCTTTTGTTTATCAGTCCGCTAGCTCTGATACCATGTAAATGTGTTGAACTTGCACAGAATAGATCTAGCAAGAAAATACTACACACATTTGCAGAGAGAAATTAAGAAAGAAGAAGCAAGATAAAAAGAATGGAAGAATTCTCATTAACCGTATTCCACACTCAAAGAGTGAATAATTTACAATAGATATAGGATACATGAGTAACCGATGAGCCATAGTGGTGGTCTAGATTGATCTAGACACACACCAACAGTTACAAGAGTAAACTGCCACCTAGTCTAGTCTCTTAGACAGTGACGGGAGTGAACTGCCACCTAGCTGAGTTAACTAGTCAACTAGTCTTCAATTAACTAACTGAACAAAGAGTAGTGGGTTGGTGATGATCCCAATGTTGCATGGTGAAAAAACCAATGCAACATCTAAACTCAACTCAACTAGTCAAACTGAAGTTTCAACTGAAAGAGAATATTCTCCAGGTGGAATATTCTCCCCTAAAATATAGGAGACTAGATAATGACTAATTATGACTAATAAACAAGGAATAACCTTAGAAAAAATAAATCCTAGGTGTGTGTGAAGTAACTCCAATAGATGATTCATCATGTTTGTTTGGAGATTCCTTTGAGATAAATGGTTTGTTGTCTTGTAGCTTTGTCATGCTTGTGTAGCGTAGTAGTGTTGGCGCTACACAAATGCTACCTACAACGTTTGCGTAGCACACTCAGATTTCTTGAAATTTGTGCAAGTCCAGGTGGCAACCACTAACACAAAACCTTGATTTAACCTCCAATGTGGTATAACCAACCTTTTATGTTGTCTTTTTCGTTTATATATTACTACAACATTTGCGTAGCGCTGGTGTTCTACGCAAGTGTTGTGTATGCTTGCCTTATCAGTCAAAATTTGCAGCTGCTCAAAAAGGGCGATTCATATTGTCATAACTCTCTGGATCATAAGCATGGGGGATTCAAAAAGGTGTTTATATAACAATATGTTCAAACTTATCTAAATTATACCTCCCTTAGTCACCTTTTAGTTTGCAACTGTAATGGTGACTTCCTCTAAAAAGAAAAGATGTGTTTTTCATCCTTTCATATTTGTGCTACTTCTGTAAGTAGCTCCAGTATTCTCCTGGCCTCATCATTCAACTACATATTCTTCTTGAGATACATGTTTTCCTTCCTTAGTGTTAAGTTATGTACCTTTAAATTTTCCACCTGCCTGAACATGGCTACATTTCTCTTCAATTTTGACTAGGCATTGGAAAGGGTTGCACATGCATTTTCTCTAGCTGGTATGCATTCTTTAAAGTGTTTCATGGCTCTGTCATATGATATCCTCTTTTCTTCCCTGAGCTTAATTGTTTGATCTTGAGCTTCCCTCAACTGCTTATTAATCCATCTTATGTTATTTTATCCTTATGTGGGTGAAGTAGGGGGTCTCTCACTTGTTGCTTGCTTGCCCTGTATGTCTAGACTATTCTTCCTGGCTGAGGATCTTGTCATAGGTGTTTTTGGCTTGGCTACAACTGTGGTCTCAGGGTTTTGAAAAATTCCCTTGGATGTTTCACTTTTAGGATCTGTATTGACATGTGGTGTTTGTTCCTCAAAACCTGTCTTAGCTAGCTTCCTCTTCACCTCTCCGTGTTCTTGATAAAACTGAGCAATCACATGTTGAGACTCTCTGAGTTGTTGTTTCAATTACTTAATTTCTAATTCTTTATATCCTGCTTTAGCTTGGCCTTCATCCATCCCCTGATATGAAATATCAACATACTCTGTCTATATTACTGGTGTAGGAATCTTTCTTGTTGTTGACCTTGTGGTTGGACTTCTAGGTGTCTCGGTCTCTTTTGGTTCATTAGTGAACACAATTTTTCTACCCTTCTTTGGAAATGGTTGTCTTGGAGGAGAGCCTTCAACTTCCTTCCCTTTACTTTTATCTACAACACTTTCTCCCTTTTTACCTGAGCTACTAGGAGACACCCTTTCAGTAGACAATGGGGTATCTCTTTTGGGCACTAAGGGAATATTATATGAGGACAAGAAAGAATCCTATTCCATGTTTAGTTTTCTTATTTCTTCAACAATTAGTATCTTGACTAAGGAGAAATGGAACAATATGCTCTTAAGTTGATCAGCTCTGGCTTGGACCCTATCTCTCATCTTTCCTAAGCTTCTATATAGGTAAAAGGAAATTTAAGAGGGTTTTTTCCTGTGAAGTGCATGAGGAGTCTCACATGGTATTGGTACACCCTATCAAACCTACCATGACAAGTGAAGTATCTTTTTATGACTCTCAACAAAATCTCATAGGAATCTAACACATATTCCCTAGGAATGGTGGCTCCTATCTTCTGATTTTTGTATTTAATCTTAAGGAAATAAATATAAAATGTAGAATCCAAAGGCATGGCTTTAAACCATCTTTCCCCAAGGATTGGGATTTCTGTAGCAACAACTATTGACTCCTATAACACTGGGAAGATGACCCCAACAATTCTTGTGTGGACACCATTGTAGTTGAGGGAAAACTCATTTGTCATCTGTTGGTTATATCCTTGAATTTTCTCACAGAATCTAATGCATCTGGTCTGCTCAAAAGAAACTCTAAACGCAGGGTCTGATTTCACCAAGCTGAGGCTCTGTGTCTCATACCTCAACACATTCCCTCCTCTGTGCTTCTTTCTATCATGTGATTTCATGGATGAACAAATAACTTTGCAGGGTGGATGTGATCATGTGGCAGGGGGGGAGATTCTCAACACCTAATGAGTAAGCCTGCGCAACAAGCTTAACAAGGCTAGGGTTTGTTTCAAAATAGAATGAGAGCTTCATTGAGTGATAGGGAAGTGAATTAGCATGCTATCAATGCATGGATGGTTAATTTTAACATGTGTTTACCACAACTAACGACTGGATATGAGGTGAGGATCGAAAGCATAAGCATTGCAATTTGCATAGCGAGGGATTTGCGTAGCACTCAAGTCTACACAGCAGATGCGTAGCGCAAAAAACATGGTTTGCGTAGCAGAGGATTTGGGGTTTTCTCGAGGGGTAAGAAACTAGTTTGCAGGACAAGAACTCATGCAAAGGGGTGAAGGATGATGGATAAATATATAAGACTTGATGTGAAGAGATTTGAGAGGGAAAAGGTACCCATTTGAGCTGAAAAGACCTCTTACATAATTTAAGTGACTTGCACAGTGCACCCAGTTTTGATCTTTCCAAGGTACATATGCCACAAATAGCCATCAAACACCTGTACTAACAATTTTTATGTGATTATGCTCACAAATTATGCTTTGACAAGACTTTACCTTTTAAACTTATGACTTGGATATGACTTAGACTCAAGACAAGTCCCTTGCAAAAATCTTTCATGATGACAAACCACCTATGGACCCTCTAAATGACTTCTTCACCTTGATAGTATTTAATGACCTATACAAACCATGGATTCAACTTTGAAATGCGTTAGTCTTCCCAAGACCATGGCATGAATTTTCAAACCTTAGACAAACTCTAAAATTTACCCTAAAAATATTGATGTTAACAAACACGTTTAGTTGTTTCCAACCAAGTCTGGGGGTGATCCATGAGGACCTGGGCTCATATTTCATCCTCAAGGACACTGATAAATCATTCTCATAAGAAGGCATCTGTCATACCCTCCATTCAGAAAGCTAAGTGCTCAAAGGCAGTGATAAAGTATTCCATTGTGCCATATTGTTTCAACTTGGTCAGACAGCCTAAATGGTGGGTGTCCATGTTGAAGTGTTCATACAACTTAGCAACAAACTATGTCCAAGGAACACACCCTTGGTGTGTGTTTCGACACCATTCCACCATTTCCATCGTTCCTAGTCCAAATAGAGAACACCGTAACGAAGCTTGGTCAACTCATATGTAACGCCATGCAGGGAAAAATAGTGTTCCATCTAAGTGACCCAGGCTATTGGATCTGAGCCATCAAATTTGTTCAGCTCAACTCTCAAAAGACAGGGGTCACGATATAGGGAGTTGGAATGAGAGTGTAGAGGTTGGTTGAAGTCAACACCTTCAACATGGAGGGGTCGGTCAAAGGAGGGAGGACCCTAGAATTTGTCCATGAATTATTTGAGAGTGAAATTTATTTTGTCAATTCGACTATTGAGTTGTTCCTGGATGTATTCCACTTTGGAATTAATGACAAAAATGTTAGTATTCAGTTTCTGATTGGTTTCATCTTGGTGAATAGGATCCATTTGGGGAGGAGGGGTGGGTCCATGAAAAAAAAGTAGATACATGATATATACCACTGTGATCAGTGAAACCAAAGGAAGCCAATGAAGTAAGTGGTAAATAAGGATGTTGGGAAGGGGAAGGCTCCATGGGAGAAAAAGGATTTAAAATGATAGGTATCACTGGGATCATGGAAAAGAGGGGAAGCCAATGGGATAGGTCTCAAACAATGGTGTGGGCATTACCCAAACTCCTTTTTTTAACTCCTACAGAGTTATACTTCGATATGAATAATACTATAGTGTTAAAATGCCCAAATTCTTAATCGGAAAAATTGTGTAGTAATTTCACAACTAGAATACATGAGGCAAGGTTGTGTGGCCAAAATATCCTTTCTATTCCTTGTCTGGTATGATTCCCCCATTTAGGGTTTTCAGGGTGCCTACGAAAAATGGTTTTCCCTATGCTATAGCTCTCTGATATACGTGCGGGGTCGAATAATAATACTCGGCCCAATATCTTAGGGCACCACTCGACCGTATCCTTAGTCGTACTATCTTATTACCCATGTACTAGAGAGTATCTTACTGAGTGTTGTTCTTGGTGGAACTATATCAGTCATGTGGCCAATCGACTAATCTAGAGATGGTTTCATGAGACCTAGGGGATTTCCAATATACTTACCAATATGTGGGAGTGATGACCATGTGCAGATTATGTCTAATGTGGTACTACTTGAGGGGTACCAACATGGGTTACATAGGTTTCCAACAAGGTGAAATGTTTGTTTTTAGACAACACAGTGAAACTATTTGTATGTCTTGTGTGTAGTCTTCCCACCGCAGTTTTACCCACTAAGAAACAAATCTATGTGCTTTAAAGATGTCGACAATACACGTCTCTTCCCAGAAAAAAAAATTCCCATAGATTTTGCAAAGGAAAGTGCTGATACCACTTGCTAGGTACCAGGTCTATTATATTAAGCATAAAATAGAAATACTGCAGAAAATACCAAATGAGCAACAAAATGTAGAGAATCACAACCCAAAAATGATACCTTTATTGATGGAAATCAATGTTCACTTTCCTCTTTGAGGGGGAAACCTCCAGTAAAGAAGCGCTCTATTACAATAATTCTCAATATAGGCTTTCTCATGCCTTCTACTCCTATTTATACTAAATTTATCTTCAAAATAACAATCTAGAGGAAGATCTTTCTAAAAGTGGAAGCTTCTATTAAGTCTTCTTACATTAGACATGTTCACATTATTAACTATGCCTTATTTATTAATATTGACCTTTATTACATGGAAAACATATTATTCTACCTATGTCAGGGGTTAAGGAGGTTAGGTCCCTAACAAAAAGCTACAACTTATGTACCTCTTCTAAGAATTAACAACAAGTAAGTGAAGGTATACCATTCTAGGGTTTCCTAGAGGACAATTAACAATTTAGACTCTTCTTTCCTACATTAGAGCACTGCTTGAGATGGATTTCCTAACATTCTGTGTAATAGAGAAAGGAAATTCCTAAGATTTTGTTGTAATTGGCTAAGAGGAATAGGTTCATAACTTACTTAAGGCTAGGTGGAGTGCTTGGTGGAGACATCACTTAGTAAAATTATGTTAGGAATCTAATTCTAATTGAATATTAAGCACTATAGGTTGGCTTGAGTTATAATTAAATATTAAGCACTATAGGTTGACTTGAGTTCTAATTAATTATTAAGCACTATAAGTTAGCTTGAGTGATAATTATAGCCTAGTAGTGTGAGCACCTTGATTTGGTCATCACTCACCAATATCGATTGATGCACTAGATACATAGGCTAGTACATCTCTCCTATACCTAAATTGCCCTTACTAATGCTCTAGAGATGATATTTTATTTAAGTTTAACATTTATAACCCATGGTTCTATTTGACATATTAGGTGTCGATTCTATTCATCATAGTTACACCCATGATTGGTTGAGTAGAACGTTTCTTCATAAAACCCACATGTTGGCATGATTGGTTGAGTAGAACTTTTCTTCATAAAACCGACTCGGTCGAGTAGAACTTTTCTTCATGTTGGATGTTGGTTCTCTTGATATAACCGACTTTCAAATAAAAATATAATTTTGTGGTTACTATAGTATTTATTTATTTTTATTCATTTTTATTTTTTAAGTTTAGAAAGACTCCCAACGTTTTGAATTCATTGAAAAATCTAAAAAAAATAAAAAAATAGAGAGAAATACACCAAAATAAATAACTAACTATAAAAAAGAATTAAATATTTATAACAAAACAAAAATTAAAATAAAATAAAACACTTGACTTTTAATAAAATGATTAATTTATAATAATAAAATATTAATATAGTAAATGATATCAATAAAATATTAAAATCTAAAAATTAAAAAAAAAAATGCATCAATGAATGAAGAGATTTGGTCAAAGTAATTACAAATTGTCAATAACATATTACATATCAAAATAGATAATAAAATCTAAAAATTAAAAAAAAAAAAATGCATCACTAAGATTTGGTCAAAGTAATTACAAATTGTCAATAACAACATATTGAAATAGTAATTGAATAATAATATAATATAATAAATAAAATATTTTAATATAATAAATAATAATAATAAATTTATTAATATAATTAAAATATTTATTAGATCGACTAATTTAGTATGGGGGAGATGTTGTAGAGTTCAGTAAGGAGGAGATGTTTATGTAATATTAAAATAATAATAAAAAATATAAAAGCATTAAGAAAAATATTTCAAGATCACCATAGTTTTCTTGAGTTAAGAGGTTAGGAAGGTTGGTAGAGTGATAAATATTTTGAAAATGAGATTATTTGTTCTTATCTTAGCAATGCTTATTTTTTTCTTTACACTTTCAAAATAGATAGATAATTTTGATCTTCTAGATTAAGATTGATTATATATATATAGTGGATTTATCATCTTTATAGGTGTAAACTTTTTTTATTTGCAAAACTTGAAGAAAGGTTAAAAATTTGTACATGGAAAAATTTGATCCCTCACTAAATAGACATGATAAATCTGTAGTTAAAATGAATCTAAGCTAGTAAATAATAATAGAAGATAATTAAAATTAATAAAAATGAATTTAAAATAATATCAAATTTTCTAAAAATAATAAAATAATAAAATAAAATAAATATTTTTATAAATAATATTAAAAGAAAATTAAAATTAATAAAAATTGAACTAAATATTAAAATGATAATCTAGTAATAAAATAAAACATTTTTTTTTTATAAATAATATTAAACCAAAATCTAAATGGATGAAAATGGAACGTGATAGTGATTTGGTTAAAGGAATAACGAATTGTCAATAAAATATTAAATAATAATAACATAATAAT
The DNA here is from genome assembly GCA_010110895.2 of Picea sitchensis. Lineage (NCBI taxonomy): Eukaryota > Viridiplantae > Streptophyta > Pinopsida > Pinales > Pinaceae > Picea > Picea sitchensis. Next base: position 8,171 of record SNQJ01S0004012.1, on the reverse strand, counting down.
TTAATGTAATAAATAAATAATAATAACAATAAAATAATTATGAATATAATTAAAAGATTCATCAATAATATTGGACGGGAGTCAAAATTGGTGAAGATGGAACGTACGAAGGATAGAATTTGTAATAAAATAAGATTGAAAAAACTATAAATTATAATTATTAATATATATTATAAAAGAAGGGAGGGGTAAATTATTATTAATAATAAAAAAAGAAGAAAAATAGTAAAAAATTGTGAAGAAAAGGAATAATGGAATAGTGAGGAAATAATAATTGATTTTTTTTTCTAGTAGTTCGGGGAATCAAGAGAGTTTATTAACAACAAGTATGAAAAACTCACATCTAGAATCGTATTAATGATAGAGGTCACAGATTAAACTTCGTTAAAAATTGTTTAGTTTATAATCATTTTAGCAATTACAATTATAACCTTACAAAATTCTCAATAATTATTTAGGCGAATCAAAGATAAAATAAAGGGAAATCAAAAGAATTCACCAACAACCTCCAACAACAAATACTAAAAACTCACTTATAAAATCATATCAATCATTTCTCCCAACAACCAAATCTAAATGCAATCTATTATTATTAAATGTTTTCATAACATTAAACATTTCATTTTGTGTACTCACAATAAAGTCAAGTCTTAGCATAAATACTAGAATATTTCATTGAACTCTTTTCTAATTCATTTTTTTCATATTCATTTCTCTCTTTGTTTACATGAATATTTTATTTTTACTTTTTCATTTTATATAATATTTTTCTCACATCCCTTTCTTTTTCAACCTTCCTTATCATCATTAATAATAATATTAATTTACCGTTTTAACTTTTTAATAATATATTAATTATTATAAATCGCAGTTTTTCTTTCTACTCCTATATCTATATTCCATAGACTCTTTTTCATATCCACTAATTTTGATTCTTTTATACGATTTTTACCCATCCTTATCGTCATTAATAATAATATTAATTTACCCTTTAACTTTTAAGTTTTTAATAATATATTAATTATTATAAATCGCAGTTTTTCTTTCTACTCATATTCCATGGACTCTTTTTCATATCAGGTCCCATCTTCACTAATTTTGATTCTTTTACACGAATTATAGTAAACAAATTTCCTCTCTATTTTATTATTATTTTTAATTTCAATTTTATTATTTTATTTATTTCTTTTATATATATAATTATTCATCTATTTTTTTAGTTTATAAGTAAAGATGAAACATTTTTCATTGCCCATAAATACATAAAAAGTGAAATATGTCACAAGATTTAAATTTATGTGAAAAAATAAGAGCTCTTCCTCTTAATTACTAAGCCAAATATGGTTGACTATTATTTTATTTATTTTATTAATATATTTTTTATTTATTATTACTATGACCAAATTCCCTTCCATTATTATTTTAATCATTTATTTTTATAATTCTGTTATTTTATTAATATTTATTTGTTGTATAACATTTTATTACTATTTATTAATTATTTTTGAATAAATCTTCTCCTCCAAAGTATTTTATTAATATTTTAATCATTTCATGTTACCTTGATTTGAATGATTGATTCCTAGTATTTATTTATTCTCTTTAGGTATCTCTTCTCTATCATTCAAAGTTTCATTTAAATCCATAATTCTATTATTTTATTAATATTTATTTGTTGTATAAACATTTTATTACTATTTATTAATTACTTTCGACTAAATCTTCTCCTCCAAAATATTTTATTAATATTTTAATCATTTCTTGTTACCTTGATTTGAATGATTGATTCCTAGTATTTATTTATTATCTTTAGGTATCTCTTCTCTATCATTCAAAATTTCATTTAAATCCCCTAACCATGAGTGGATTGTTCACTTTTGAGAACATTTATAAACTTTAATACACTTTAAATTTAGAAATTCTATTATAGTTTCATTTAAATCCCCTAATTATGAGTGGATTGTTCACTTTTAAGAACATTTATAAACTTTAATACAGTTTAAATTTATAAATTCTATTATAATCATGAAAATCTACATGCTTAAATATGTAGTTAATCGTATAGGAAAACCACCATATTAATGTGTTACTGGAGACTTACAAGTGGATGCAAATCTCTTCTCCTCGCCAAGAATTAATTCACTCCCAATAACCCTTAAAACCATATAAATAAGAGGAATTTTAGATGAGAAAATGACATATGCCCTTCCATTTGTTGAGTTGTTATATTCTTTTTATTAAAAGAACAGTTAACCAACTATTTAGTTGAGGTGGATTGATTGGGTGATAAATCGACTAATGAGTCAAGTCAAGTTGAAGGTTGAAGTGATCGACTAGAAAGTCGAAGGTTGAAGTGGTCGATCAAGAAGGTTGAAAGGTCAACCAACAGGAGGTCGAGTGTGTAACACCCTGTTTCCCCCAGATTGTAAATATAACTGGACTGGCCAAGGACTATGGCAAACTCATAAGTATGAACATGTGATGTAAATGGACCTGCAGGAAGAGGTCAATGAATGTGAATAATATTTTGAATTTATTGCAGGACCGCTGAGAAGGGATGTGCAGAAAAGAGACCATGATGGTGGTGGAAGGCACCTGAAAAGGTGGCGTTAACTTCCAACGAGAATTAAATACCGTATTTGGACTCCACTAGCCCAGGGAACCAAAAGCGGCTCGCTGGCCCTGAAATTTAATGCCTCGCAGGCTGGTAGGCGGATGACTTGATGAGGGACGGGATGGTGAACCGCCCATCCATAGAGCCGTCAGGCCTGATCGGCGCGAGGGTAATCGTGCCACACGCAACCTCGCGAGAGGATAAGGCGTATGGCAGAGACGATTGAAAGGGAAGACGCGAGGGGAACTCTGGCATT
>SNQJ01S0004011.1:83544-129524 GCA_010110895.2 Picea sitchensis | reverse complement strand
CCAATGGATCATTATTATTAATTGCTCAAAGTGCTCAAAAACATGCCTTAGAATGCTCAAATTGACCAACAAACTGATCCAATGGCTTCAGAGCGTCCAAAACCCCTAGCTGGGCTTTTTCGGCACCTCGTTTGGCCAAACAACAAAGCAGTTAGGCCTCCTGGAAGTCCCCCCTTCAAGCTTGTTGTCTCTGCATCTACAAAACGCACCCTTGTTCCATGAACCTAGCACACACGCAATTTAAAGCGTGAAAACCCAGCATCGGGCGCAACCGCGCCAATGGTGTGAACTGTAGGATGGTTGTGGGCGCGCCAGCCCCTAACCACCTAGCACCCGGGCACGTGAGGGTCCATGTGACCACGTGCATTTACAAAAGGGCTAACCGTTTATTGGCAAATAAAATAGTGACAAATGGCGGGTAGTTTTACAACTGTTTTGAAACCAAAACTCCACACGCATTTCCGTGTAGCAAATGGTCATATGGCATACAATAAAACCACGGGCTATATTTGAAACACCCCCGTGCACGCCATTTAACAACAGGTATGGTCACATATATAACAAACAATATGACAATATTCAAATTCAAATACATAAAAGCTCGTATACATAAAAAGGACTACAATGTGGGCTAGTGGTAGCCCACACTCTACCAAATCGTATAGCCATGGGGGAGGTCCGGGGTTCGACCCCCACGGACTCCATAAAATTTTAATAANAAACCAATAGCCAATACTGGGGTGCCACGTGGCAGCCCATGACTGGGCCACGTGGCACCCAATAACTTGTCCAAACGATGCCACGTGTTAGAATACCATTCACCCTCAGCTACCAACCAAACATTGCCACATCAGCGTACAGTCGTACGGCCCTGCCACATCAGCCTGTACGAACTGTACGAACTGTACAGTCAGCGTCCTTTTTTTGCCTGTTTGACATTCCAAACAGATTTTGATATCTCTTGCTCCTGACGTCCGTTTGAGACGAAACGAGTTGTGTTGGTATCGCAATGACGAGGTGTACTCTCTCGTCCGGTTTGAAGCGATTCCGAGCACTTTGAATTTTTGAGCAAAATTTGATCCCCTGATCATGGTCAGTCAGCTTGAGGGTACATTGAGGCAGTTTAAACAACCTGCCCCCTTTTCTTAGCTACTGGTTCAAGGCGTGGTTTTGAACTCATGACCTTGGTTTTCCCAGGAACGCACGAGGCTTTCTCTATGTTGTTAATTAACAATGCTTGAGGCCTCTGAGCCTCCCACCATAAACCCATGTCCCCCAAGAAAATTCCAAACACAGGATATCATTGTTGAGAGCCCGAAAACCCCTCTTAGATACCAAACTCCCCATCAAAATAATTACAACCTGCATCATTCTATCCAACTCCATGTTTGTCATCAGAAGTCTCCCCATGGTCCCTTCGGCCTTTAATGATGTCTTCCCCGTGGTTGTCACTCTCTCCTTCCCTTACTCTCTCTTATTCTCCATCTCTCTCTATATATATTTTCCTCAACATAATGGCCACTGATGACTATGATGTCAATCAAAAAGAGGGCCAACTTCAGGAGGACACCCGTCATGGAAAATGCCTTGGAGTGGGAGCAAGATGTAGGGGTCAAGATAGAACAAGGAGCTAAGGATGATGAAATCAATTTTGAGAATGAGTTTGTGGAATTCCCATAGGGAACGAAGATGTCATCAGCATGACCATGGCTCTATGAGTGTGATCTCTCCTTGAATCTCTCCCTCATAAGATAATCCTTGTTGTTCAAAATCATCTGAAAAGGGTTTATCTATCACTTAGCTCTGCCTTCATTGCAACAACAATGAGGGTTTATTTATATCTTGTTTGAAATATAAGTGGTCTCTTCATAGGGCTTGATTTCATGGGATCTGTAATCTAGATTTTATCCATCCCTTCGTATTCGTATAATGAGAACAAAGAGCCTACTCTTGAAATGAATGCCAAAGGCACACAGACCTAAGAATAACACATAAATTATTCATTGTCTCCCACTGAAAAGTATACAAAAGACAAAATGACATGTATGGATAAGCACTAATAAATATGGCATGCAAGTGGATAGAGGAAATTATTTGGACTCTGGTTCGTGTCACGAAAATCTTCGCACAATATCTACAACATTCACTAAAAGATGGGGAAAAATATGGGCAGAGGTGCTAACAGAAACGAGCAAGGAGTTTCCTGGTCACCCACCTATTAAAGGGTTAGGTGGCCTAATATGGTTTCACATGCATATTCTTAATCATTGATCCACTATTTTTTTTCTTTTTCCTCCGGTTGATTGAAATGTGTCATGATATGAGATTCTGGATCATTTGTCTTCCTTATTGCTTGGGATTTCATTGAATTGGTGTCTAGTTGTTGTTATGCTTATTGGAACCACTCTTCTCAATGGAGCCAGTCTACCACTCATCGATATAGTTATCAACATCGATCTCAGGTAACTAATAAGTTTCTTGATCCTTTGTATTGTAATTTCTTTGGAATTTTCAAAAGCTTGAATATCAAATGTGTATAGATTTTTTTTTTTTGTAATAATTTTTTATTATTTTTTTGTTTATTTGATTGTCTTAATAAAATAAGTTAAATATTAGGTTTCTTATTAAATATATATTAAATTATGATATCTCTCTTCTAAGAGAAATTTAAGTCATCAAACCCTCACCCTCTTACTTTTATGTCATGGTTGCAGGCAAGGACTCTTACAGATAATCAAATGTCTTGTAGAAGTTGATGCAGACCCCCTCCCTCACCCAGGATCTGCTCGACCTCCTGGTCTAGGATCATTTTTTTCAGGAGTTGGATCAGCTCTTCGGGCCCTGTTGAGCCCCCATTATCTTATATAGATCCTCAAATTCCATGTGCAGGTCCAACCACTAAACCCATAAGCTCTTATTAAGCCCATTCTCCTTTAAGACAACTTCGGCCCCCTAGCCTTCTTTATCAGACTAACTCCTCATATGACCAAGGACTGTGACTAGGCACTAGTCAATAGCATGTTTCCAAGGGCTATGGCTGAGAGCCAAGACAAAAGGCACTAATTCAAGATTCAACAGTTTTTAAACTGCGCCCAACATATATACAAAATGTGTGAACTGTCGATCACCGAAAAAACACTTACGCCAAGCCTCAGATCGACGGTCCTTAAACACCAATGGATGGATGATCTAGATATATTCTCTTTGGGCTTTGGTGGTTTTCTTTGGTTGTTGAATGACACAACTCTTTATATATTCTGACACCGAAACAATGGATGATTATCCTTCCTCCACGTGTTCGCTTCTAAATCGATGACCCATACACTTCGGGCCTCCGGACTTCATAGTTTTCCATTACACTACACCCCAAATATCCTGGAGTGTCAAAATTCAGGAGTGTCATATATTATTCCATGTGTCCCTCGCAACGAACTAATGCGATGACCTCCGGGACTCCGGCCTTCAGGAGTCTTTGATACACAACGCCTCCAATCCTCCGGAGAACTGAATTCCAAAGAGACGTGATCATCCTCCATGTGTCCTTACTCTATCTATGGTCAATATCTAATACTCTTCCTTCTATTCTCCCAGAGTATTTACCCTTTATATCTCCTAATCTGGCAACGCATGTCCTCTCCAATGGACGGACTAGATGACTTTGAGACTCCAAGCTTCGAAATTCCTAGATTCTCCAACCTGTTTTTCTCCTGAACCTCTGAACCGATGGAGAGTCTAATCATCTGCCACATGTCAACTGTTTTGGATGGCCCAGATGAGCTCTGGCCTTCGATCCTCTACATATTATTTCCCCCAAAAAAATTAATTACTCCAAAACCTAAACTAATGGAGCTTAGATCCACGCTCCATGTGTCTTTTCCAACGGACAGTCGAGATTCACTCTGACTCTCGGCCCTTCGAATATTTTCGATGCAGCTCAACCTATTTCTTCCAGAGTACTAGACCTCTGAACTCCTAGATCTGCTGACACCTGTCCCTCTCATATGAACTGTTAAGCCCTAATATTGTCTCATTACCCCTTAATTGGGGCATATTACATTAGTAATGTTATTTTATTTATGTCAACTTTATTCCATTAGTTGTAAGTATACCTCCTAGTCTCCTATATATACCAAGGAGAAATTTTCATTTGGAATCATCTTGTACTTGAACATTTAAGTGGGGTAAAAGGAGGTTTCCCCCTTGATGAGGCTTATTATCTGAAATTATCTGTTTTTCAAGGCGTTGAGCACTTTTTCTGAGGTTTTTCTATGCTATATTGATATTTGGTTTCTTAACATGAATGGTTCAGATGGACTCTGAATCTTCAGAGCTTGGGAGTCCCCTTAACACGTTTTCACACATCTTATATAGTACTCTGTCGTCGGAATTCCATATCTGACGACACATGTCCACTATGATGGATGACTATGATTGGCTCTGCCCTTCGGGACTTCAGGGGTCCTGATGCCTCCACATGCCAAATATTACAAATGCACAACATCCGAAGGACTTCGCTGATTAACCTTCACGCAAATCCTCCTGATCCAATGACTTTCCTCTCTCCTACAAAATTTCAAATGGATCTCAGTTGTTGACTCCTACTCCTCAATAAATCATCCTTTAAACTTGATCCATGACTTCTCCTAACACGTGAAGTATTAATGACTTATAGGGTTAAACCCTATGTTGCTTCTCCATATCTAAGGGTGATAAAAGATCCTAGATCCTTCTAAACAAGAAAAACCTCTGAACTTACAACATGCAAAAGGGTAGAGGATTAAACCTCGTGCATCTTACCTGGATCCGACACTCATCGATCCGTGTGCCTATATCCAATGACTAGGATCTATCTCCTCCCTACGTGCTCCTCCTCGAGTCTGGACTCAGATATGACGATCCAGATCGCTCTCCGATAGAAGATCTAATGGTTTTTGTAGCTCCTCTCTATGGTTGTTGCACTTTCTTTCTGAATGAAGGATTTTTCCCAAATAATTTCAAAGGTATTGGCCTTTGATCTTCTCCTCTACAAGATTTACTACTTAACCTCTTCTCACGCTGCCTCCCCTGAGATTTAAACTTGGAAATAAGTTTACTTGTGCATACCTTGCATTATTCCTCTTCAGATTGAACTTGCTAAGATTTCTAAGTGTCTTGGCCCTCTTCTCCTTCAATGAAGTTTTCTTCCTTCCTGGCAATAAAGACACTCTTTCTCCTGAGATTTGGCACTGTGAATACTTAGCCTCTGGCGCACTCCTTATGCTTCTCAAAAAACTGGAACTCGAAAGGTTCCCCTGCCCTCCACACCTTGCACTTTGCCTTCTTGGGAGGTTTTCAACACTTTCCAAGTGTTGGCCCAGTGCACATCTTGCACAGGTATTTTTTTCACAACTGCACTATCTTTCCTGAGCTTTACAAAGATCAAAAATCAAAGGGTCCAGTCCCTTTGTTCCTCTCAACAAATCCTTGTGCTCTCCTAGCACTCACTCTTTTTCTCCCGAGCTTATAGACTTTGAGATGGTCCCCAGTGCATTCCTGGCACTGGCTTCACTTCGAGTATTGGAATCCAAAGACTCCAACCATGCACTCCTTGCACTCATATCCCCTGAGACTTTCTCAACACTTATCTAAGTGTTGGCCCAATTCACTCCTTGCATGGGTCTTCTCCTGAGTCTTAAACTCTTCAGGCTCACTGGTGCACTCCTTGCACTCCTTGCATAAATTTTCTCCAGAGTGTTAAGTAAATCTGGTCCTCCTTCTCCTTCAACTATATATCATAGTATTCAACAAATTTGATAGGCCTTTCTTTGGCTCTATTCCTTCTGAGCTTTAGAATGGTTCTGGTGTGCCCACCTCACACAATCTTATCTAAAATCACAATGGAGTTCAAGTGCACTCCTTGCACTAGCTTCAAAGATTTTTCAATACTCTAGTGTGCACTCCTTGCACAAGCCTAAGAGCCTAGAACTACTCAAAAATCTACAGATAGGGAAATCTATCTAAACCTACAAATGTAACTTACTTGCATACATCTACAAAATACATAAATAAATACATAAAGACATTCAGAGAATAACTATTCATCACACATAAGAACATAGACACCTCATATGTAGGAAAAATTGTTTTTTGTATTATATCTGAATGCTTATGTACAAATATTCACGAAGGATGGACTGCTACAGAGTCTTAAGCACTTACTCTCCTCTCTTTATCTTTTTTTCTTTCGCTCTCATACTCATAACTGACTCGTGAATTTTTAAAAACAAAGATCTTTTACAAAGGAGGTGCTCCTCGAGCCTTCCCTCCATCTACCTACTCGCATTGATTTGCATTCAATTACATTCAATGGCCATCTAGTCTGAATCATATCTAGATCCCTCCTATTGTCAGCCATTAAAGGTGACTCTATCTATTACAATAAATTGGATGTACAAAGGCAGTCTCTTGGCTTTCCCTTGAGCCATCAAACATTAAATCACATTAAATTTGGGTTCAAAATGAGAGGACTGGCACCTCTCTTCCCTTGGAATTTGTTCCTTCACGTGCCCTAATGCGTTGGCTTGATGAGGTGGAGCGATTCTCTTGCATCATACTCCCGTGCTGACAAAAATCATAATCTCCTTCTCATGGCTCCCCTGCTGCTGAGGTTGAGATCCTCCAAGATCCCAAACTTTGATGTAGAGATGTCCATCTTCTCCTCTTCCCTATTGTTGTTATTGTTTCCCTGCTATTGCAAACACTCCTCTGTTAAGCTTCTCCCTACTGTTGGTTGTCTCCTCTATTGACTTCAACATCAGCCTTTTGATTTCTTCTATCACTCTATCCAACTGGTCTATTGGTTGGCTCCTCCTTTGTAGTCTGCTCTATTGCATATCCTCTTCATAGTTTCCAACTTGACCTATTGGATAAGTCGACTCTGCACTATTACCCTTTCCTCCAGGTATTCCACTCCTTTACACAAACTAATGGGAATATTAATCTTATCTCCCATGTTTTTTCTATCTCGTGTGGCACTATCTTACCACTCCACTATAGATCCAAATTCAGCATCCATGATACCGAGCGTCTGCTCAACCATCTCCCCTAAAAAAATTCCTTCTATCAGTTCCTCTCCTTGTGTTGGTATAAGTCCAGCTTCATCCAACTTCTCCTCAGGTTGGAATTATTCTTAATTATTCACAACTACATCCCTATGGAAATATTCTTCTGTGCCTGGATTTCTCAACCAATCCTCCAACAAATTCAACTCTATCTCCCATTGAGTGAGCATATGTTGTGTATGCTCCTCTTTTTCTTTCATCTCCCGAGCATAGTTCAATGTCTACTCCCGCTCCTCCTTTATGACAATCTTGGTTGGATCTCTCTCTCTGCTGCACCTTCAACATGTGCACTCGCCTCTACTGGGTTGTTTGGCAAGAATATGTTGATTCCTCCAATGATCAGAATGTGCCTTTGATCCTCCTCCTCTGTCAGCACACCTTGTTGATATGAACTCTCCTCTGAGTTCATGAGACTCTCAAACATTATCATCTCCATTTATGTCAACACCCCTTGTTGATCTGAACTCTTTTCTAATCTCCTGAGACTTTCAAACAATCTCACCCTCGCCCCCCTTGCCCACCTAGAAATTTGATGTTTCACTCCTACCCTCCTGGCAGTTTATGAGATTTTCAATTGATCTTATCTCATTTCCCTCCTGGAAATCTGAAAGTTCACTTCTTCCCTCTTGGCAGTCTATGAGATATTTCCTTGATCTCTCTTCATTTCCCTCTTGGAAATCTGAACCTTCATCACCGAGGTTCCTTCCAACCTCTAGTTCACAAATGTAAACCATCTCCTCCTCTGTGTCACTGAGGGTTTCAACTTTCCTCATCCACCTCCTAAAATTATTATTTTTCCCTCTGGAAATCAGTTGTTGGATAGGACACTTCAATTTTCTCTTCAAGGTCCATTCATACCTCCATCTTCCTTGTGCTTCCTGCTGCAAATTAAGCATCAACCTATTGAGCTCTGCTCTCGTCTCCTCAAGCTCTTTACCTCTCTTCTCTTTTCTCACCTATTGGAATCCTCCTTGAGCTTTCTTCTTATGGCCTTCAGTAGCCATCTTTCACCTTCAATACCAGCCTTCAATTGCCTTTCCTCAACCATACCATGTGTTGACATCTTCTTTTTTTTACTCAACTATGGAAACTCTTAGATCTGCTTTGAGAAAACATGCACGTTCATGAAAATTACTTCAAACCAAGGTACATGATAAAACATGAAGTCATCATAGAAAAATATAAGTTAAATATCAATCAAACATTATCTTATAAGAGTTCCAAAAGACTATTTGCAAGGAGCATTTCAATCGATATAAGGAGCATTAGAAAACAAATACCTATTGAATAACAACAAGACATGTACATTCAACAAAGAGATCTTGAGCAATGAAAACCTCTTGGAATATAAGCAATCATTAAAGATCCAAACCCATAACCCCCTAGGTAGTCAACGAAAAACAATGGGTTCAAAGTAATAGAAAAATAGGCATTAGAGCTAAAATTGTTGGTATGGATCCCCTTTCCTCTTGCTTATAAAATAAAAATAAAAGAGGGGATGTTTTGGCCACAAAATTTGGAGACATAGTAGAAGAACTAATTATCTATGTCAATACAATCTAGGGACTTTACTTCAAATCTGAATGTTAAGGATAAGCTCATAAACTGAAGAAAACTACCATTATCCATGTGTACCACAATGAAGTAAAATTCCCTTAAAGATATAAATCTAGATTTCAAGTACTTTTAATCTAACATACCATTTTTAAAGAGCAAATTGATGAAGTTAATTCCTTTAAATGGCCATATTATTTTTATTGGCTATGATTTGATCATGGTTTTTTAATTTTATAACAAATATACATATGCATAAGTGTGCTCCTCATCTCTCTTCTCCCGACATTACTTGGCTTCTAGTGAGTGTCCATATTCCCGATGAAGTTTCCTCGATACCATATAAGCATGGCCCTACTACCAACGAGCATCCATAACCTTGATGGATTTACTTGTACTTCCCACATTATTAATAATGATTTCAACTTCCTTTTTATTTCATATTATGCTCACCCTTTTATATGTGTATATAAGCATGCATATGCAATTGGGTATTGTTGTGTCGACACAAACAACTTCCCTTTTTCTTTTATTTTTATTCATAGAACCAATTTTTTTTCCAAGAAATAGGGTCTCTCCCTTTACTATTTCAAGGCCCTTTCATCATGAAAAAGAGTCTTTTATTTATAGTTATTGGTTGAGTCATTTTCGATCCTTTTCTTAGTCTTTTAAATATCGTTAGACTCACCAACATATGCACTGTCAACAAAGGAAAATTTTCCCTCGCTGATACAACCAGCGAGTTCGAGTTTTCTTCAATGATATAGATAGGTGGGGCCAACACTTAGATATTTTTTCCACCTTTTGGTGTATCAATGGTAATCATTTATGGATTTACGATATGTCGACGTCAATCATTATTGGATCATCGATGCACCAATGTCGACTATCCTTTGAATGACGATACATAATCCAATCCAATCCAAATCTTAGAAAATTTGTGCAAATTTCTTACGTATTGATGCCCGATCAATCTTTGAACACTGATACATGTTGATAAGATTTATGATTCCCTTGTTGATACAAATGAAGCGATCACACTTGAGTTTTTTAGACACCCTATTACGTATCGATGGTCGAACATTTTTCAACTCCCGACACATCGGTATCAAACTTCCCACCATCACTACTACGTTGGTGGATATCTTATCGTCACCACCGATACATCAAAATGACCTACGCCCAAAATGAGTTTCACACCCATTTCCTTGTTTTTCGTGCCAAGGCAGGCCAATGAAGTTTTTAAATCTCTGTTCGAGCTTTGTGTCTTTCATAGTTACTCACCTAGTATTCAAAGTGCAGGATTGAGTGAAATACCCTCGAGCATAAAGTTCCCTCAAGACCACCTACCCTCTTCACCGACATGTCATCACACCATCAATAGATAGGTGACATGTTCCTCTCGCACGTGTCAATTTCTTCATTGTCCTAGGAGTTTATTTATTTGTTCATTTTATATATGTGTGTGTGGTCGTGGGGGGATAAAAATAAAATGGTATCATTTCACCTTCGACCCCACGCCCTTCCCCTTTCTCAGTCTACTCCATGCCCAAGCCTCCTCTCTGTAGATCAGCTTCGAATCATCTTTCATTAACGAATTAGGGCAAGCTTCCATGCAATATTTTCCTCCCCTTACACATAAAACACTAATACTTTGGGTCCCCTCCATCTTCACACGACATTTTATCTGTTTGTATCTATACCCAGTAGAAATTCTGGTTGGTCTTAGCACTAGACCCATCCATTTCAAAGGCTAGTCTTAACCTCAAAAGTCAATATTCCCCCTTTCTCCATCGACATCAATCCTATGTTGGTTGTCGATGTGGATTTGTAACCATTTTCATTAGCACTAAAAAAATCAAAGGACGAGCATAGATAAAAACCTTCCATCCCTTCACCGACATCAATCATAAGATGGATGCTGATATGTTTCCTTTCCTATCGACAATGATGAAAGGATAGATATTGAAACACACAATTCCTTACCAATGACAATAAATAAATGTGAGATGATATGGTTAAAACCTCCCTTCATGAGAATCAATATTGAGATTAGCGGCGTTATAACTTGCAGTGTCGGTGAACAATCATTTTTTGACCACTCATATGCCTCCCTATATCAACAATGATCACCAGTTAGGCACCACTACATGTATGTATCAACGCACAAACTTCTAAGTAACCAATTCTACTGAAAAACATAAAATTCACCCAGAAAGGAAATCAAGCCCTATTCCTTATAACTTCTCACATTTGTCATGCCATTGAACATCTGATGTATTTGTTTAACACTAAATTTTCTTAAGACTAATGATGAAAATGTCTCCTTTTGCAGATTTAACAATGAATCTAGGGATGATTTTAAGGATAAAAATTTATTTTAAAATGTAGAAACCTTAGCGAATCGTACAAATTCTTCATATGTCAACTATGAATGTTTGGCGATATTTTTATAAAAAAATCAAATTTCTAAGGATTTTATATAGTTTGTATAAAATTTTGGCAATTTTTAAGGTTAAATAATTGTATCCTATAGAATTTGGGTGAATCATTTCTAGAATAGTGAATCTTTTTTTGGGAAAAAACATGGAAAATTAGCCCATGAGCAAAATTTAGCCCCTAAAATCATCCCTAAATGAATCTTCCTTGTAAACTCTTGCAAAGTGATGACAAGGCCCCTATCAAAGAGGCCTATGCAAGCATGAGTGCACAAGAAGAAGATGTTGATACCCAGGGCCTGTATATGATGACACTAAAGGTGTTATCAACAAAGAGACTTAAATCAAGTGGGGAGAGGTGTATCAAATTCTCAACAATCCAACATTCCCACAAATGACAGAAGATGATCCTGATCTCGAGACGTTTATAAATATCATGATATCCAAGATATACAATGTTGCAACACATGTAGCGATGTTTCCCTGCATGGAATCTATTTCATGGATTGTAAGGTAGAATGATATGGAAATCAGATACATTTTAAATGCTAAAATCCACCCAATCACCTCCTTTTAGGCTTCGATAATTACCACTTGGAAGACAAAGAGAAATCACTGGACAAGAAGTTCATAAAGAAATTCTTTCACAATCCAAAAGAGATTCTAAAGTACTAGTACAAACCTGGTAAAGTATTCAAGTCAAGACTATCAGGCGAGTACCCCACCAACTTGCTCAAAATTCCATATCATGCAGTGGCCATGCTACGTGGATTGTACGTGGAGCCCGATGCTTAGAGGTTCATGATATCCTGGGTACCTCTTCTATAATATGTTGCAGATGTTGTGTTGGCACATGGGCAGACCTAGGGTTCAGCTCTAATAGTGCACCAACAAGCCCTAACTATTGGCCCTTTCGGCAACACCTGCGAAGCAGATGCAGTCTCACCCGAAGTAGCGATAGGGGGTTGCAGGACATAGGTGTCTACAACTAGAGGAAATGCAAAGTGGATCCAGGGAAACTCACACATGCAGATCTAGTTATTCTTTACTGACTTAATCCTACTTCACACAGTATATCTCAGATCTAACAAAACAACACTATAACAACATATCAAATGATAGAGATAATTAACAAAAATCACACATAACACCAATATATACGTGGTTTACCCTCTCTCTAGGGCTACATCCACAGAAATGCGCTTTATAATATATTAGATGAAAGCATACAGTTCTATCAACGTTCTTAGCTTGTAGATCTCTCTTTCTTTCTCTTCTTCTCTCCCGTCCCTGCGCACCCAACTGCAGGGTTGATCTCCGTACCCAACTGAAGATCTTACAACATAGACTTCTCTCTCAACAATAACAACAATCACTCCTCATAACATAATCGAACCCATCCCAGATTCTCTTGACCTTTATTTATACATTACATTCACTCTCGGACAACCTTAGGCCGAAACCTAGGTGTCAAAACCCTAAATGCCAAAACCCTAGGTGTCTAAAACCCTAGTTCAACTTGACCCGCTTTTTTAGGGCTTCGCCGGACTATCTTTCCTTCTTTCCTGGGAGGTGCTCCAAAGCATCCATTGGTGGATTTTTCCACTTTCTAAGTTGTCCATGATCCATATTCCTTGTTGATCTGTCTTCCTCGATTTCCCCGTCCAATGGATTGCTTTCTCTTACTTTGATCCTTCTTTTTTTCTCTTTTGGTCACTTCAAACCAATCTTAGTCAACTTGCCTTCCGCGCAGTTCTCACTTCACGCTTCTTTCCTTAATATTTTCAACCTTCCATAACCAAGGGCCAATAGGCTCCCAACACTCACATGTGACTCGTCTTGAGGCACTTCAGGTCTGAACCTTCTATTTTTCTTCGTCTTCAAACTGCGCGGGGTAGCATGTGCTTTCTGCTATTTGACCACAACTCAAAATCATATTCCTGGAATAACAGTAACCATCTACATATCCTTCCCCCCAACACTGGGTTGTTGACTAGGCATTTCAACGTAGAGTGATCAATGAACATCTTAAAATGTCCTTCCAACAAGTAGTGGCGAAACTTCTACAACGCATACACCATGGCTAAACCTTCTCTCTCAGTGATGGTTTAATTTATCTTAGCTATTGAGAGCTTCTTGCTAGAAAAGGATAACAGATGGTCAATATCTCCTGCTCCTGGTTGTGCTAACAAAGCTCCTAGTGAAATAGATGAAGCATCGACATGCACTTGAAATTCCTTGCTCCAATATGGGAAAACCAAAATAGGTGCAGTAACCATTTTATGTTTCAGTGTGTCGAAGCTCTGGTGACATTTKTCTGTCCATTGAAACTRAAARTATTTCTTCAAAAGMTTCTCCATGGGTGTTGTAATTTGTGCATAKCCCTTAATTAACTTCYTGTAGTATCCAGTATGTCCCAGTGCAGTGCGCAGTTGTCTGACTGAGGTAGGGGGGGGGTAGATCAACAATAATGRAAATCTTGGATGGGTCTACCAACAACCCTTTCYTACACACAATATGGYCCARCAACACTCCAAAAGGTGAAAAGAAGATGCATTTCTTCAAATTCAGRGAAATCTRACATTGCCTGCACTTATCCAACATTAGTCTTAAACATTCAATATGATTATGCAATAGCCTAAAAACAGTCCAATCATCAAAATATGCTTCCAAAAATTTATGTAAAAACTCGAATGCTTTGACCACCACACTAGAAACGATGGCTGGTGCATTATTCAATCCAAAAGGCATCATTGTGTACTGGTAGGATCCCCATTATGTTTTAAATGTGGTCTTATGGTGATCTTCCTTGGCAATATT
Source organism: Picea sitchensis (assembly GCA_010110895.2). Lineage (NCBI taxonomy): Eukaryota > Viridiplantae > Streptophyta > Pinopsida > Pinales > Pinaceae > Picea > Picea sitchensis. The sequence goes on along the minus strand of SNQJ01S0004011.1, from coordinate 115,612 downwards.
GATTTGGTGATAACCTAAAAACCCATCTGTGAAGGAGTAGGTATTTCAACGCAGAGTGATCAATGAACATCTTAAAATGTCCTTCCAACAAGTAGTGGTGAAACTTCCGCAACGCATACACCATGGCTAAACCTTCTCTCTCGGTGGTGGTTTAATTTATCTCATCTATTGAGAGCTTCTTGCTAGAAAAGGATAACAGATGGTCAATATCTCCTGCTCCTGGTTGTGCTAACAAAGCTCCTAGTGAAATAGATGAAGCATCGACATGCACATGAAATTCCTTGCTCCAATATGGGAAAACCAAAATAGGTGCAATAACCATTTTATGTTTCAATGTGTCGAAGCTCTGGTGACATTTGTCTGTCCATTGAAACTAAAAATATTTCTTCAAAAGATTCTCCATGGGTGTTGTAATTTGTGCATAGCCCTTAATTAACTTCCTGTAGTATCCAGTATGTCCCAGTGCAGTGCGCAGTTGTCTGACTGAGGTAGGGGGGGGGTAGATCAACAATAATGGAAATCTTGGATGGGTCTACCAACAACCCTTTCTTACACACAATATGGYCCARCAACACTCCAAAAGGTGAAAAGAAGATGCATTTCTTCAAATTCAGRGAAATCTGACATTGCCTGCACTTATCCAACATTAGTCTTAAACATTCAATATGATTATGCAATAGCCTAAAAACAGTCCAATCATCAAAATATGCTTCCAAAAATTTATGTAAAAACTCCTTGAATGCTTTGACCACCACMCTAGAAACRATGGYTGGTGCATTATTCAATCCAAAAGGCATCACTGTGTACTGGTAGGATCCCCATTATGTTTTAAATGTGGTCTTATGGTGATCTTCCTTGGCAWTATTGATTTGGTGATAACCTAAAAACCCATCTGTGAAGGAGTAGGTATTTCAACGCAGAGTGATMAATGAACATCTTAAAATGTCCTTCCAACAAGTAGTGGYGAAACTTCCGCAACRCATACACCATGGCTAAACCTTCTCTCTCAGTGGTGKTTTAATTTATCTCAGCTATTGAGAGCTTCTTGCTAGAAAAGGATAACAGATGGTCAATATCTCYTGCTCCTRGTTGTGMTAACAAAGCTCCTAGTGAAATASATGAAGCATCGACATGCACATGAAATTCCTTGCTCCAATATGGGAAAACCAAAATAGGTGCAGTAACCATTTTATGTTTCAGTGTGTCGAAGCTCTGGTGACATTTGTCTGTCCATTGAAACTAAAAGTATTTCTTCAAAAGCTTCTCCATGGGTGTTGTAATTTGTGCATAGCCCTTAATTAACTTCTTGTAGTATCCAGTATGTCCCAGTGCAGTGCGCAGTTGTCTGACTGAGGTAGGGGGGGGGTAGATCAACAATAATGGAAATCTTGGATGGGTCTACCAACAACCCTTTCTTACACACAATATGGCCCAACAACACTCCAAAAGGTGAAAAGAAGATGCATTTCTTCAAATTCAGGGAAATCTGACATTGCCTGCACTTATCCAACATTAGTCTTAAACATTCAATATGATTATGCAATAGCCTAAAAACAGTCCAATCATCAAAATATGCTTCCAAAAATTTATGTAAAAACTCCTTGAATGCTTTGACCACCACMCTAGAAACGATGGYTGGTGCATTATTCAATCCAAAAGGCATCACTGTGTACTGGTAGGATCCCCATTATGTTTTAAATGTGGTCTTATGGTGATCTTCCTTGGCAATATTGATTTGGTGATAACCTAAAAACCCATCTGTGAAGGAGTAGACTTCCTGTCCCCCCACATTGTCTAACACTTTGTCAATAAACGATGTAGGGAATGGGTCATGCAAAAATGCATAATTCAACTTCCTGAGATCTACACAGATCCTGATCTCTCCTATTTTCTTATCTTGTACCACCATAGGGCTAATCCATTCTGACTCTTCCACAGGTTCTATGATTCTTTCTTCTAGCATTTTGTCTAGTTCAATCTTAACTTTCTCCTTATATTTTGGATTCAATCTGTAGGGTCTCTGCTTAATTGGCCTGCCATATGGATTCAAGGGGATCTTCATCTCTCACATGGGCCCTTTAATGCCCTTCATATCAGTGAACTTGGTTGGGAACAAGTCCTGATATTCATGCAGTAGTTTTGTGATCTTATCAATGGTGGCATCATCCCAGTAATCTCCAACATTAGCAAGTTTAGGTGCTTTCTCTATTCCAATATTAAATTTCTTTATTTTAATTGGTTGTCCTATGAAAGGTAGTTCGAATCCCAGTACTTCTACATCTCTATGTCCTTATGTTTCTGCGATGTTCACATTCCTAGGATCATCGTCTTCATCAACAGTGATATTGTAACATCCTTGCAGTTTCTGAAGAGGTGCAGTCCATTCATCCTCTTCTTGATCAATAGGGAGGTTAGGTGCCTCCTCAAATAATTTTTATCTGAAAACCTGTAATGCTTGATCTACCATAGGGTACTGAATTTCAAATAAGAATGTAGCTACAAAATTCTGGGTCATACCTTGCCAATCTACAGTGGTGAGGTGTAGTTCTGCTTGAAGATTCCAGTTGATGGGTGTTGTGTCCAACGTGTTGACGAATTTATGCACCCACTTCTCCTAAGGGATGTTGCTCTAGGATTCCTCACAACTTTTCACATGGTCTTTCGAATAACCTTGACCTGTGTATCGAACTTCTCATCCTTCTACTTGTTCTGAGAAACACACTGCCATCAAAGTGTGACATTGCATCCAGTCCGTGATGTTCTACTTATGCGCTCCCCACCATATGGTTGGAATTGATTTCAAGGCCTCATCCAGTGCCAACAATCTCTGTTGTACTGGTACAACTTCTTCAAATTCCAACAAGAAAGTTTCTAAATGATTTAAACCATCAAATGTGAGCAAGTTACTTACTTATGTACCTATCCAACGAACTTTGCTGGTCAATCTGGCACATATCCGCACAGAAACTTCATACATTTTGTTCTGCCAATTCTCTAGTGCTTCTTCTGAGTCCGATGAGAATGCTCTGTCACTTCGCCAGCTTAAATTCTCATATGTTGTAGGGTTAATGTAATCATGTTGTCTTGCTGTCAATTTATATATACTCTCTAGCTCATATGCACGGTCTTCTTCTCTGATGGGTTCTGTCTATCTCTAACCTTCATCAGGATCTAAAGGTGCAATGACCCTAAGGCCATCACCTTCAAATGTCATTCTTCTTTTCTTTAAGTCAACAACAATGGATTTGTTGAAATCCCAATCAATTCCTAACAACGCAGGATAAGGACAATTATCGTCAACTATCTCAATCACCTCAAAGTCCGTGAAAATCCCGTCGATGTCCATAGGGACATTCTCCAGCCTTCCAAAGGGGCTTACTACCTATTGATTAGCCATCCTAAGCCTGATAGGGGAATATATTAACTTAGGTTTTCCCATCAGTGCCCAGGTCTGCTTCGTCATAACATTGACTTCTGAACGTAAGTCGAGGACCACATAATCTATATCATAATCTCCAATTTGAGCATTAAGGTGTAGTTCCTTATTTGTCCTTCTTTTTATGGATAGTTGATGTACTGCTTTATTCATCAAAGGATCTACCCTTCCTATCTCATACTGTCTGATCAAATTTTGTAGTTCTTGTATGGCTTTTTCATCCTTAATCAAATTAATGCAAGTACATAAGAATTCCATAAGCCTGCTTACCTCTTTTCCTTCTCTGGACAAAGCAGACTGATCAAAGGCCGGGGGAATTCCACATTCTCTCACTTCTGGTTGTGCCTTCGATGAAGAATCCTGATCTCCTCTGAATTCTTTTCTTTCTTCCTCAAATGTCTATTTCTCTTTCTTTGGATCAAATTCTTGTGTCTTCTCTGCATCTCTTCTAAATCTTGATTCTTCTGTAATATTCCCTAGAGTCACCTTGTCTTCTCCTATAGCAGTGCCTCCTCTAGTGGTAACAACGACTCTAGGATCCACTCTGTGAGGTTCTGCTGATATTAGTTGTACTTGTTGATTCCCTCCTCATCTCTCCTGAAGTTTGGTTAACAGCGCAAGACAATCTTCTATTATATGTTCAAATGAGTTGCAGTAACTTCAAGTGGTACAAAGGTTATGACAGTCCCTTGCCAAGTGACCTGGTTGTGCGCAGTTATAACAAATGATCTGACCTCGACCTCGGCCCATGGCTCCTGCTCATCCTCTTCCTCTGAATCCACCATGAGGGTTCAAGTTTCCTATTCTTGGGGAATTAAATTACGTAGTACTTTCTTCCTGTTGTACTTCACCTTGAATTTTATATGTGTCTCTTGATATTTCATGCAAGAGGTCATAAGCCCTACAATATTTCTCATCATTCCCCACAGATTTACAAAATGTGCAGTAAAGTTTGGTAGGTGTCTGGGCATATTTTTTCATGTAATAGCATTCACCAGGGCGATGTCGATTTCTACATACCTTGAACCAAGGTAGAGTAACCTACTTCAAAGGGATCAGATCTCCTGAATCCAAATACTCATGAAATAGAGGATAGTTCTCCTTGTCATGGTCCTCTAATTTGCATCTGATACACCAAATATCTTCTCTTTTATCTTTTCCCTTATCCTTTTTCATATCTTCAACCTGCAATGATAAGCTAGTCAGCTGACTTAAAATTTGACTCATACCTAAGCTAGAATCTCCCATAGGGGCTGATTCTATTTTCATGGAGATCTCCAGCACCTCATCTTGAGAAGCGATCTTATGTTGCATCAGAGAATTTTATGTGTGGCAGGAGGGTTGCAATGAACCACTCTTTGTTCTTCTCATCTTGGATCTAAAAACTCAACTGGCCTATCAAGGTCTTAAACCTCTGATCAAACTCCCAAACAAGTTCAACTACTTTCTGCTTGATTTCTTTCAACTCTGTAATTCACTATGATTCTGACTTGGGTTTCTTGAATTCAACGATCAACGTATTCTTAATCTCGTTCAATGGTTTCGGTTTTGCAACTCCTTGGAAAAATTTCATGTACCAGCTCAGTGCACGGTCTCTTAGGGTAGTACTAAACTGATATCTCTTAACAACTTCATCGGTGACATACTTAATACTCCACACAGCTTCGCATAAGAACCAATGTTGATCAGGATCTTCAGATCCATCTCCCCTAAAGGTGGGTAACCTCATCTCATCTGCCATAGGTCTTCCTAGGGTTCCTGACTGAGTATGCAACTAACCACTTGTAACAGTGCTCTGAGTACTCTGATAAATCTGACTATTCTAGTTATTGAATGCTGCTAAAACAATAGTAGGAGTAATAGTACTTACTTCAACAGTTTGTGCAGTTCCTGAAGTTTCTGAATCTTCTCGGCGAGGTTATCCAGTCTTCCCTTATTCTGCCCTAACAGAATCTGAATGTTCCTTGTTCAGTAACTCTTCTTCTTCTCCATTGTATAACCCTTCTTCCTGTGCAGGTGGTTCGTGATTCTGCTCAAACAAGTTCACCAGAGGAACTTCTCTGAGTGCTCTCCCACTATGCATGTGTCTGACCTCTGTGTCGATGTTGCTATCTGAATTATTGAACATTAGATTTTCAATATGAACCACTAGTGTATCTTCAAGATGTTATTCTCATGCAATAGCATCTTGATCTTCAACTTCAAGAAGTGTAAAAATTTTCCTCTCAGTCCCTTAAAGAAATATCTCTCTGCTTGGATATATGATTCTACTTTATCAATATCAAACTCAATAATGTACCCTCCAATGGTACTATCAAACCAGTGATCTAATACTCTTGACATGACGTTATCAACTCTCTTGACCTTCTTGATCAACACCAACATCCAAACCATAGGTGGTTTGAGTCAAATTTCAAACTGGGTATCTGCTAATCTGGATAGCCACTTGTATAGCTCCTTATGAATTCCTCCAAACAAAATATCATGTATATCAGTAAAAATATACCTTCCCAACCAATCCTCTATACTAAGATTAAGGTTCTTATTATGAGGTTCTGCGAAGTCCTTTTCTTGTTCTTCTATCCACTTCTAAATATTTGTCTTCAATGGAAACCACCTTGAATTTCCCTCAAGAAGATCCTTGTCCTAGCAATGGAACCATTTGTTGGCACAAGGGAAGACCCATAGTTAATCTCTAACAATGCACCAACAAGCCCTAACTACTATCCATTTCGGCAACACCTATAAAGCAGATGTAATCTCACCTGAAGTAGTGATAGGGGGTTGCAGGACACAAGTGTCTACAACTAGAGGAAATGCAAAGTGGATCTAGGGAAACTCACACACATACATCTAGTTATTATTTACCGACTTAATCCTACTTCACACAGTATATCTCAGATCTAACAAAACAACACTATAACAACATATCAAATGACATAGATAATATATAACAATCACACATAACACCAAGATATATGTGGTTCACCCTCTCTCTAGGGTTATGTCCATAAAACTGTTCTTTATAATATATTAGATGAAATCATACAGTTCTATCTACATTCTTAGCTTGCAGATCTCTCTTTCTTTCTCTTCTTCTCTCCCCTCCCGGCGCACCCAGCTGCAGGGTTGATCTTCTCACCCAACTGAAGATCTTACAACCTATACTTATCTCTCAACAATAACAACAATCACTCCTCATAACATAATCGAACCCATCCAAGGTCCTATTGACCTTTATTTATACATTACATTGACTCTCGGACAACCTTAGGCCAAAACCTAGGTGTCAAAACCCTAAATGCCAAAACCCTAGGTCAACTTGACCCACATTTTCAGGGCTTCACCAGCCTATCTTTCCTTCTTTCCTGCGAGGTAGTAGAAAGCATCCATTGGTGGATTTTTTTTGCTTGTTGAGTTGTCCATGATCCATCTTCCTTGATGATCTATCTTCCTCGATTTCCCCATCCAACGGCTTGCTTTCTCTTACTTCACTCCTTGTTTTATGTTCTTTTGGTTACTTTGACCCAATCTCAGTCAACGTTTCTTCCATGTAGTTCACACTTCATGCTTCTTTCCTTAATTTTCACAACCTTCCATAACCAAGGGCCAACACGTTGTCTCAACCTTTAATTGGGATAATATTTTATCATCATCTTTGGAAGAAGCACTATGAGAAACAAAGAACACCGTGTTAGGGGAGTTCCCAAGATTCTATATGTCCTTATATCTCCTGGACATGATGTGCATATGACACACATTCTCATAGATGGGTTGGGATTGGAATCCCATTGATTCCCCTATCCACATCTACTATAATATATTGTGGCAGCGCAAGTATCAAACTGAGTATCATAAAATATGTGACAACTTATTGTCTCCTTTTCACCAACTTATATTTGACTCACTTGCACCATGCATGACAGACAATTCATATGCTATATTAAATAGAGTAGGGGGATGGTACATATTGGAGTATGGAACATACCTCAGGATATATGTGGCCACCAAATCCCTGCACTTACTTCTGAAGTTAATTTTGAACAAGTTGGTGCTACAAGATATTTCCTACCAGACCATCGTGCATGGACTTGGTGAAACACTATATAGAGACAACAAGGCTAAATGGCCTCCTCTCATGCTTTGGGTCGGGTCTTATTCATTTGAAGACTTCAAGGAGGTGCAAACAAAATTAAACACATTGGTTTCTTTCCACTTCGAAGAGGAAAATTCCAGAGGCACGATCCCATGGATGTATTCAAGGATCATTGTATCAACTGTAGGTACAGGTGGGAATATACAACAGACATTTGGGAAGAAGAGGAATTACACCATAATGTGAGGACATACCATGATTTCATCTTCAAAAGAAGGGGAAATCCATTGGGCAGGATAGAAGATGAAGAACGAGTTCGAGTATCCCAAAAGAAGGTTGAAGAAGAAGTAATGACAGTAGCAGAGGTGACAATTATGAAAACAACCTCCGAAGCGATAGTAGTTATAGCAACAGAGGAAGATAGGAAAAGGAAATAAACATAAGTTGTTGAAGCAAAGGAAAACAAGAAAAGTAAATAAGAGGAGGATGAAAAATTAAAACAAAAGGAGGTTGAAGAAGCAACACTAGCCAAAACCACTCCAAAAAAAGAAAAGGAAGAAGGAGAATATAAGAAATAAAAAGGGGGAAGAAGCTGAGTGGAATAGATTAGAAGAAGAAGAAACAACTAAGGCAATAGTTGAAGAAAAAACAGTAGCATAATCTGAAGTAGTAGAAAAAGTAGAGGCAATAGTGAAGGCTATCACAGAAGAAAAAGAAACTGAAGAGGCAATAACGAAGGTAGCAGCAAAGGAAAAAAGGAAGAAATAATAAGAGGAAAGAAACAACCACGTATCCCCCATGAATACAAACATTTATATGTCATCAACTAATATTCCACTTATGTGAGGACACTTTCCATTGGGTGAGCTAGGGATGGGACTGTTTACACGCTCTAAGGCTCGGAAGGTTTCCAATCTGAATACCTTTAGGTTCGATAAATATTCTGGCAAGATATTGTTGCAGAAAACCAGGAAGCTCCTAGTGACTCGGAAATCTCCATTATTAGTAACTACAAAAACTACCTTGACAAAAAAATTCATAAATGATTTTCTTTCAATTGTTTCATCTGGCATCACCTTCACATTAGCATCAGAGCATAATATTAAGGACTTGGTGTGCAAGAATGAAGAAAAGGATGAAAGGATAAAGGAGCTAGAGGAAGAGCCCATGCACAACAAAAGGGACAAGGAAAGAATGAGAGATTTCATACTATGTTACGAGAAAGTTAGAACTAAACTTCATGAAATGGCGACAAATATGTATGTGAATCTACAAGTTTTCCAAAAATTAGCAACATAGATTATGGCTCAACATAGAAAAGCACAAGCCAAGAACATGAAGTTTGCCTCCATCAGAAAAGGTCTTAATGAAAGGCAACGTTGGATCGTTGAGAATCTATATTCCCCATCAGATCTACCCCACATTTATGAATGGAAAAGAAAGATCAATTATGCTACCCTCAATAACTACCAACAGGCCGGTGAGAAAGTGGAAAAATATTTAAATAATTCATTGTTGATCTGCACGCATCTTCCCAAGGAAACACATATCTTAGCGCATAAAATACATTTTCCCCATATAGAAAAAATAGGGAAGATGAATATTGATGAGAAAATATTTCCAGATGTTGAGATAAATATGAGGCAAAGGAAAACAAATGTCAAGTCCACAACCAGGGTGACAGTATACCTAATGGATGATCATCTTGTGAATCCAGCCAGAAAAAAAACATGATCCAAGCATTCATATTCCATTTGAAAAGGGATATGAAAACACTCTCGCAACATTTGGCATCTTACAAGGCCGCATTAGAGTCTCTATTTTTCCAAAGAATTGTCTCCATTTTCTGGCAGCATGAAGTATGGGAATCCTACCTAAAAGAAAAGAACAAATGAAGGGGACATAAGAACAAATTCAAAATTAGTCACAACCACCTTCTATTTTATATTTGTCTCACCTATACACAAATTTGTACTTATTATAACACATCTCAAAATAGGTGAAAGGGGAAGATGAAAATACATGATACTTCTTCTTACAGAATTCAATAATCCCCCATAGGAAGTTATTGAGGAAACTATAAGTAAGGAAGAGACCCACTTTAAAGATACTCTTCAACCATTGTAATTTCTAGGAACTATTTTCTGAAATGATATTGAGAAGCCCTCGGGGCCAATTTTTTGGAGAGAAATATTGTTTGTTGATAGTGAGTTTAATTTGAACTACTTCAAGTAATTTGTTGGATTGTTTGTAAATGTTGTAATAATGTTGTTTCATTAATAAAATTTTCTTACATGAACACAATTTTTCTTAAAGTGTTGTTTTTCTCTCTTATTAATTGTTTTGAGATGATGAGCATTTTATTTATGTGATTTTTTAGCTTAAAATAATATGGTTGTGTTTTCATATGCATGTGTTATTAACCCTGTTTCTCTCTAACAACTATCTAGAAGAAATCTATCACATGGATTTCTAACATTTTTAGTTGCTTATTAGTTACTCTTAGTTTCTCCTAGCTAGGATAGGGTAGATTAGATTTTATTTATGCAAGTGGTTTAGTTTTCATTTGCATTCCCCCTTGCATTCAAACCATTCATTCACCCCCCAACCTCGTAATGGAAAACATGCCAGAATCTGGATGGGTCTCTTAATTCAAACAATGGATAGGCTAATTGAGACCTCATATTGGGGAGTACCCATGTCTGTTGAAATGAATTTTTCCCGCATCAACATGTGTGTAAGGAAGCAAGGTGATACAAGAGTTTATTTGATTTTCTAAGTAGATGTTATGCATTTAAGTTTAATCTATAGGTCTCCCTAAGAAACATCATAGTAGTATCCATCTTTCCTCTACTCATGGATTAACATTGTAGTTTTTAATAGGAACATGTTTTCCACCAAAACTATCGGTCAATGTCCAATAGTTTATAACTTCATAAAGGTATTTCAGATAGAGCAGACCATGTTTTCCATGACTTGTACAAAAGGTTTTTAGTATGTGGCCAAAGATGGACCTACCCCCGCACTCAAACTCAAGGATTAAACCTCATTCCTAAAGAAGGTACCAAATTAGCTCAGGGCACACCAACACTCAATATAAGAGATGAAGATAATATGTACAAGAAGACAAGTGCTAAGGTGAAAAAATAAAACAAAAACCAAATCATGAAAAATAAAATAAAATTAAACTAAAAGAAACCCAAACATGAAAATGTCAGTCGTTCAAGTAAAACAAAATCAAACCGAAAGATAAACAAGGAACACAACAACATGTGATAAATCTGGGAAAGCAATAGAGTATGAATGATATGTACAAAGGAATTTACAATACAATAATAGGAATTGAATTAAGGGAAAAAGCTTCACCGGACAACTTTTCCATCCAAACTAAATCCCAACAAGAATGAATTTTAGGACAAAGTACATAATCTATAAATCAAAACCAACAATATTAAGAGGAACAATTATCAAGAAAATTGATATCAAATCAAGGTCCTAATTCCAATAAATTTGAACATTTTCTGGTGACAACAACTTGAATTCTTGAAATTCTAAAAAATAAAATTCAATAACTCCACGAGTTACATTCCATAAGAGTTCACACCCTACAAACTCATTTCCATGGATAAGGTCTTGGTAAAATAATATTTTGAAAATGCGGGACCTTAAATCTCATAAATTGAATCGATATTTTTCACCAAGGTATTCATTGCCTCTTTGATTATTCATCTTAATCATTTCAATGATTTTACCATTCACACTATATGGGATAAGAGAATAATACCACTCCCATGATTTCAAAATTGTACAAAGAAGGAAGTAAAATTGTGTACAAATCAATGTTAACTTAATAAATATTAGTAAAATAAATGAAGTAAATAAACTAAATTGAAAGGGGATTGTGTGAGCCATTAAAAGAAGAATAAAATTTAAATATAAGAATGGAATCCCAATAGCATAGGACAAATCATGAACATCATCATAAAAATCATTTTCAGTGAAACCTCAGGAAATAAACCAAGAGAAAGAATTTATACAGGGTAGGTCAACCATTTGAAATAAATCCCAAAAGACAGATTTCCAGGGTAAAGTCCACAATCTGGAAGGAAAACAAGTGAGATCATGAGAATTAATGATATAACAACAAAAATTATCTGAACCAATTGACATAAATAATTTTTTCCTTCCATCTGGTGAAATAATTAAATTTTCCCAATACCTAACAACATATGTTAATGGAAATGCTCAGCAAAACATATTTTCAATTTATTCATGTGAAGCATTCTACAAACACTCGTACCCTCTAGACTCACTACCATGAATCAATTGTCTTTCATCGTAGTATCAATTTCTCCTTGTCATGAAATATGATTATGAATTATGATGATTTCAATAATTCAATCTAATGAGGCAAGAAGAGGATATTATAGCTATGGAGGAAAATTAGAATAATCTTGATGGGCCAAAAGTGACTCCAAACAATAATTTCTTTGAAATATATTTCCATTAAAACTATATCAATGAACAGATCCGAAACCATACATAAAATAGATTATAAGGGTTGGATTTATAATCAAACGTCGAATTGATAAGTAGCAATATTTATAAATTCTAGAGATTGATAGCATAGAAATATTTTCAAGGTAATCCAGGCATAGAAGCTCAAGAGTAACACTTCCCTGAGTTGTCCAAACATGTTTCCAGTCTATAGGGAATAATGTGTTTTTTTTTTAGTTATAACAACTTGATTTTATACAAGAACAAACTTGAATTAAGCAAGATGCTAGCTTGATAGGAAAACTCATCCTTAAATGATTTACTCAATTGAAAAAAAAAATATTTACAAGCGGAAATAAACACACCAAAACTAAAACTAATCGAAGGAAACTACTAGAAAGAAAACTCAACGAAGTTCCACTATGTTAAGTATATGCTAAAATATGCTAGCTAAAAGAAATTAAAAAAACTAAAAGGTAGTATAGCCATCATAAAAATTCCAAAATTGTAATCAAATGATCATTTAAAGGAATTAAAAGAGATTGAGTGGTCTTAATTTAAGATGGAAATAATTTTAATTGTCAAGTTTTCATTAACTGTTTACAGGACAACAAATTAAAACTCAAAGGAAATCCAACTAAAAAATATCTTTCCAACCGGAATTTAATTAATATAGAGATATCAATTTGGAAATCCTTAAGTGTTCATTTTCCTAACAAAAAGGAATTGTGATGCAGGAGCATCGTCATCAAAGTGTGAGTGGAGAAAAACTTATCACCCTAGCACAGTCTAAAATGATTTTGAATTTAAGAAGGGCATATCACACAAATATCTTGAAATTATTGTAATTAAAGAACTTCTTTAATGTTATGAGGCTGAACGATCGCATGAGATCAATGGAGATCATATTTCCTTTAATGTAGTTGATTGCAGTACATATATGGAGCATTTTCTATTATTTGTCTGTTGCGAACCTTGATGCAGACCCCCTCCTCTCCTAGGGGTTGTGGGACCTCTCGATCAAGGCCGAGCCGAATTAGCTCCTCGAGACCCTACTAGTCCCAAAATTGATTTAGAACTGGCCCTTTATCACCTCAACTGTAGGTCATATGGAACCCACAGGCCCTTTTATTAGTGCTTTAAAATTTCAACACTGACGAGTGCTAACTCCTTCTTCTATCCCCTCTCAACATGTGACCTCGAGCTATGACCCGGGCTAAACCTCCCAAAATTCTTTGTGCTTCGGGCTTCGAGGGTTTTACGACCTCCACCCTCGTTTTCTTTCGAAATGTCTTTCTGTCAAAACACACAGATCTCCACCCCATGTCCTCTTGGATCCGACAATCCAGATCTACTTTGACCTTCACGACTTCGCGAAGATTTCACTTTGCTCCATGCAATTTCTCTGAACCTCTATCTCTCGAACTCTCTAATCCACTGCCATGTATCTCCCTTGTGGCCAATGGCTAGGATTCACTTCTCTGCTTTGGGACTTTGACAATCCCCACTCTTTAAACAGTTTTGATCCTTTGAACCATGAATTTTCGAAGGATTCCACGACTAACCTCCATGAAACTCTCCCAAATATGAAGGTCTAGAACGATCCTGCTTCCTCCTGAATGGATCTTGCTCATTAATTTATGCAATCTTAAAGGGCTCCTCCCTATTGAAGTATTCTCACCCACTATCTCTCCTGGGCTTCTAAGTCGAAAAAGACTCTGTCAACGCACACCTTGCAGACACTTATGTACTCCTTGCATACAAAATATTCACGTTATCTCTTCTGAGCTTCTGATTCAAAAATGACTCTGTCAATGCACACCTTGAGGATACTATGCACTCCTTGCATAGACTCTTAGAAGATAAACAATTGAAACTTATATAATATCTCACATATTCATACATTCAACCATGTAAATGCATTCATAACATAAGAACAAGTAATAACAAAGAATTGCAATTAAACAAAAATCCTACCATTCATTCATTCAGATAGACACAGTAACAACAACACCAAACATTTGGAACAACACTTATTTATTATATTCATTCAAATGATATGTACATGGACTCATACAATGCTCTTCAGTAGCTAAACAACTCTCATCTTCAAAATAACTTTCAGCAGCCTTTAACTAAACTACAACAAAAAACTTCAGCTGATTTTCAGCAACCTTATTTGGTCATACAATACACTTATTTATACAAAATGGCTCATAGATATTTTCCCTCCGAATACCTTAGTGTTATCCTATCGAAATAAAAGCTTTCAACTACTAAGGCTTTATTACAATAAATTTTCAAGACAGATAGATAAGAGTGAATGCTCCAGACCTATACTGCAATCAACTACATTAAAGGAAATATGATCTCCATCAATCTCATGCGATCATTCAACCTCATAACATTAAAGAAGTTCTTTAATTATAGTATTTTCAAGATATTTGTGTGATATTCCCTTCTTAAATTCAAAATCATTTCAGACTGTGCACTAGGGTGTTGATTTGTTCTCCACTCGCGGGGGGCTGCATCAAGTGGTATCAGAGCATAACTTTTTCTTGCAGACAAAAGGAAAAGGAGAGAGGAGATAGAGAAGATATTATGATACCATCAAGTGGTATTAGAGCCTCAAATTGTGATTTGTGTGTGAAGAAAAGGTTATCACAATGCCACCTAGAAGATGTGTAGATCCACCTATAGAAAATCAAGATTTGGAAATGGATATGAGAGAACTTCACGCAATGGAGACAACACAAAGGAGAGAACTTGATGATGGATATGTTAGTGATGCAGAAAGAGAAGAAAGGGATTTTGAAGAAGCTGTAGGAGAAGATGATGCAGAAGAACACTTGTAGAAAGCAATTGTCAAGTTGGGAGCTAGATCAAAGATAAACATCCCAATGTATGAAGGAAATTTATATGTTGAAGAATTGTTGGATTGGATAAGATCAATGGAGTACTTCGAATATGAAGACGTCGATGAGGAGAAGAAGGTGAAACATGTTTTCACTAGATTAAAAGGACATGTAGCGTTGTGGTGGGATGAACTGCAGGCTAACAGAAGATGCAAAGGCAAACAAAATATCAAGAATTGGGATAGAATGGTAGCCAAGTTGAAAGATAAATTCATACCCAAGAACTATCAGATAAATATTTTTAGGAAGTTGCAAAACCTGATACAGAAGGGAATGACAGTAAAAGAGTACACATAGGATTTTTACAAGCTTAAAATCAGAGTTGGACAGAGAGAGAAAGATGATGAAAAGGTTGACAGGTATATAAATGGCCTGAGATATGAAATACAGGATGAAATCAACATGATTACAGTGAGGAAAATGGTGGATGATTATCAGATTACACTGAAAGCAGAGGAGAAGTTGGCCATAAAACAGATCCAGTGAAGCAGAGGAAGGATTCTAAACAGAGGTAAGGGAATTGTCCATGATAAGGCACAAAATCCCAAGGTTGAGACTGAAAAACCACACAGTCACTCAGAAAGAGGAGGAAGTTCCCGAGGGAAACAGTATGGTGGAAGAAATGAATTTCCTCGAGGAAGAGGAAGAGGCAGAGGAGGAGAAGTGAAGTGTTATGCCCGTGGAAAGACAAGACACATGTTTTGGGAATGCCCCAAGAGAAATAAAGAAGGAGGAGGTGAAGCTCACATTTCAGAAGCGCAAAAGAGGAATGTTGAAGCAGAAGGTGAAGAAGATGGGAAATCTATGATGATGAAGAAGGTTCTCTTGAAGCCAGAGTCAGAGGTTGAAAAACCAATGCAGAGGAACAGTTTGTTCAGAACTGATTTCAATGCTAAAGATAGGGTATGCAAGGTGATAATTGACAATGGGAGCACTGATAACTTAGTATCCATAGAGATGGTGGAGAAATTGGAGTTGGATACAACTACACATCCGAGTCCATATAGAGTCTCATGGTTGCAAAAGGGTCACCAGGTAATGGTAACTAAACAATTTGTAGTTGAATTTAATATAGGAGGATATAGAGATGAGATTTTGTGTGATGTGATTTGCATGGATGTATGTCATGTTTGTTGGGGAGACCATGGAAGTATGACAAGAATGTCATTCATGATGGGAGAAAAAATAATTATACTTTGGAGAAGAATGGTAAGACACACATGTTGTTGTCAATAGAGGAAAAGAAAGTAAAGGAAGAAGCCAACACAAGTATACTTCTCATAGTGGGAAGGAACTCTTGAGTGAAATCAAGAAGGAATGGGAGATGCAATTTTTTGTGGTGAGGAAACCCATAGTTTTCCTTAAGAGTACTTCTATGGATGATCTGCCTGAAGAAGTTCAAGAGATGTTGGAGAATTAGGCTGACATAGTAGTGGATGAGTTACCTACCTCATTTCCACCTATCAGGAGCATCAACCATCACATTGATTTAATATGAGGAGAAAGTTTGTCGAACAAAGAATCATACAAATTAACACGTCAAGAGAATGAGGAGGTAAGGACACAAGTCCAGGATTTGATTGAAAAGGGTTTGGTCAGAGAAATCTCGAGTCCGTGCGCAATACCAACTGTGTTAAGTCCAAAAAAGGATGGAGGATGGAGAATGTGTACAGACTCAAGAGCCATAAACAAGATCACCATCACGTACAGATTCCCTTTTCCAAGGATGGATGACTTAATGGATTGTTTGAGTGGAGAAAAATATTTTTAAAATTTAGATATAAAGAGTGGATATCACCAGATAAGAATGAGAGAAGGTGATGAGTGGAAACCAACCTTCAAAACAAATGAAGGGTTGTATGAGTGGCTTGTTATGCCATTTGGATTAAGAAATGCCCTAAGTAATTTTATGAGGTTGATGAATGAGGCATTAAAATATTTCATTGGTAAGTTTGTGATTGTATATCTGGATGATATATTAGTCTTCATTAAAGCTGAAGAAGACCATTTGATACATCTGACATTAGTGATGAGGAGATTGCACTAGGAGAAGTTGTTGATAAATATGAAGAAGTCTTATTTTATGAAGACATAAATCGTTTACTTGGGTTTTGTTATCTCTTCAAATGAATTGAAGATGGATCCAGAGAAAGTGAGAGCAATCAGAGAATGCCCATCACCAAGGATCATATTCGAGGTGAGAAGCTTCCATGGATTAGCAAGTTTCTATAGGAAGTTCATTAGAAATTCCAGTGGAATTTGTACACCAATGATGGATACGATGAAGAAGAAGAACAAGTCTTTCAAATGGATAGAACAATCTAAGAAAGATTCAGGATATTAAAGGAGAAGATAACAAAACAACTGATTCTAGGCTTTCCATATTTTAGGAAGTCATTTCAAGTAAGATGCGATGTTAGTGGAGTTTCAATTGGAGCAGTCTTGAGCCAAGATAATAGGCATGTTGCATATTTCAATGAGAAGCTAAATGACACCAAGAGGAATTACTCCACATATGATAAATAATTTTATGTAATAATTCAAGCCTTGAAGAAATGGAGGAACTATCTTGTTCCGAAAGAGTTTATTTTGTATAGTGATAATCAGGATTTACAATTCATAACCAGATAGAAGAATTTAAATCAAAGACATGATAAGTGGATAGAGTTTATGAAAATTTTCACTTTTGTCATTAAACATATTTCTGGTAATGCTAACAAAGTTGTTGATGCATTGAGTAGGAGATGTCTTATTCTGCAGGAATTTCAAGTGAAAATCTTAGGGTTTGAACACCTTAATGAGATGTGTTGTGATGATCCATATTTTAAAGAGGCATATGAAGCATGTGAAAATATTTTTCTCAGAGACAGAATCTAGTGGACATAGTATCTGATTCAAGATGGATTGTTGTTTAAAGGTTGCTAGTTGTGCAGTCCAAAGTGCTCAATGAGAGAAAAATTGTTGAAGGAAAAATATAGTGGAGGTATAGCAGGACATTTTGGACAGGAAAATACATTTACACAATTGAAAAGTTCATACTATTGGCCAGGTATGAGGGCATAGGTGAAGAATTTTGTAAAAAAATGTAATATTTTCCAGTATGCCAAGGGAAAGAAACAAAACACTGGATTGTATCAACCATTGCCTATTCCAGATAGGCATTGGGATGCAATAAGCATGAATTTTGTGTTGGGATTGCCAAGAACACAAAGGGGAAGTGATTCCATATTTGTGGTAGTTTATAGATTCTCAAATATGGCACACTTTATCCCATGTGAGAAAACTAATGATGCAACACACAATGCATTTTTTTTTCAAGGAAGTTGTGAGACTTCATGGGTTTCCCAAGAGCATTGTCTCAGAAAGAGAAACTAAATTTGTTGGTCATTTCTGGAGGACATTGTGGAAGAATTTGGGAGCATAATTGTATTTTAGTTCAGCATATCACCCTCAAATGGATGGACAGACTGAGGTGGTAAATTGGAGTTTAGGAAATTTTCTGAGGATTCTGGTCACTGAACATCATAGCCAGTGGGATAAAAAAAATCACAAGAAGAGTTTTCATACAATGACTCGCCAAACAAAAGTATAAGAAAGAGACCATTCCATATATTTTATGGAATGAAGCCAAGAGGAGTATCGGAGTTGAGAGATCTAGATCAAAATGAATTCATAAGTGTTGGAGCAGAAGACTTCGCTACAGAAATGCAAAAGCTTCATAGTCAGATCAAAGAGCAGTTGTAGAACATAAGTAGCAGAGAATATAAATGTAGAGTTGATCAACATAGGAGAGAAATTCAATTTGAAGTGGTAGATCAATTTCTAGCACATCTCAGGAAGGAAAGGTTCCTAAGGGGAACATATAACAAACTGAAGCTGAAGAAGATAGGACCATGCAAGATCCTAAGAAAATTTGATGCCAATTCTTATGAGATAGAGCTGCCAAAAGATGTGGGTATATCTCCCATATTCAACATTTCAAACTTGTATCCTTACAGGGAAGATGACACCAGAGAGTCAAAAGATCAAAAAGAGATCCAGTGGGAGAAGCAAAATCATGTATTAGAAAATCCAAAAATGGAGAAGATCATAGATTAGAGGATTGGTAAGAAGACCAAGAGAAATACTTATTTTGAGTATTTGGTAAAGTGGAAAGGACACCCAATAGAATATGCTAGTTGGGTAAATGAAGAAGATATCCAGAAGCATGGAAATTCAGTGTAGGAGCTCATGGACAAGAGTCCATGAATTGTTGTCCAGAGGAGTATGATGCAGGAGCATCGTCATCAAAGCGCCAATGCAAAACAACTCAACACCCTAGTGTGCAGTCTGAAATGATTTTGAATTTAAGAAGGGAATATCACACAAATATATTGAAAAGACTGTAATTAAAGAACTTCTTTAATGTTATGAGGTTGAACGATCGCATGAGATCGATGGAGATCATATTTCCTTTAATTTAGTTGATTGCAGTATAGATCTAGAGCATTTGCTCTTATCTGTCTGTCTCGAACATTTATTGTAATAAATCCTTAGTAGTTGAAATATTTTATTTCGATAGGATAACACTAAGTTAGTGAGAGGGAAAATCTCTATGAGCCCTGTTAACACTCTGTAAATTTGTCTGGTTGATAGAAAAATGAAAGAGGTAACTGTTTCAACCTACTTTAGAGCTGAGGCACTAGCTTGTTCAACCTAGAGAGGGCTCTCTCGTGTCACTTGATATTTCTTTTGAAATCGGTGGCTAGATTTAGTTTGTTTTGGGGGTTTTATAAAGTTGTTGGCAAGGAAAGGGAGGGACACTTAGGGCTATGGAGTCAAAATTATGAAATTGAAAGGAAACCTTGACTAGCCTGTAGAACTCTCCAGAGGATAAAGGCTAAATGAGGCAATGAATCTGAGTTTTAAATTGAAATTTGTAGAGTGTAAGAGGAAAGGGGAAAAACAAGTAACTGCATCATAGAATTACGAAAATGAATTCTGAATTAGCTAGGAAGAAACACACACAGTTTAAATTGCTTCAGTCGAGAGAATTAAGAGATGAATTTTTGGATTTTAACTATCCAATTCAAACAGAAGACAGTGTAAATGGAATTAAAGAACACAGGAAATGCATACAATGAAGGAAAACAAAACTCATATCACCACCATTAGAATCTTTTCATAGAGACTTCAAAATCTTATGCATATGTATTCAATTCAGCTCCATAAAATTACAATGAAGTTCATAACAACCAGAACTGTGCCATTGCACTTCTTCCCATACTAATTCATTTGGAACCTCTAACACTTATACAATTCGAGTTACTTCAGTGTGCAACCAGTTACAATAACTGAAATGAAACGTTTCAGCTTCCAAAACCGGTTACAATGATTACAAATGACAGTTTTCAGAAAAAAAGCGTTTCATGATCCCTACAGATTCCTCTAACACTCCATCTCTTTCCTCTGCCGCGTTCTCTTTGAAATGTCACTTATACTCTTTCAAATTTAATTCAATTTAACCATATTCTCATTAAATATTTGGGAATAATATATTTGAAATAAAAATAATTCCCAAATATTTTTCTATCCTGTAGAATTAAATTTCCCTAATTTAATTCATGCTCGTGGTTTTTAAAACCATTTATTTGCTTGCTTCCTGTGGTTTTTAAAACCATGTTTTATTTTCCCCATTTACCCTTCCACTGTAAAAAACATTTACTGTTACCATTTCACTGTGAAAAACATTTACTGTTTCATGTTTTTTCCAATTTTTCGTTTCACTATGAAAATCATTTACTGGTTTATTTCCCATGGTTTTGAAAACCATGTGTTGTTTACCATCTTTAATATTCTTCTTTTACTTCTATAAAACCTTTGGATAAAAAATTACCCAAGTCTTCCTTTCACGTGCATCTTCCCATTTAATCCTTTTCCATGGAAATAAACATTAATCTCTTTAATTTGTAAAATGTGAATTTTACCTCTGTAAAACAATTTCACCGTGAGGAAGAATTTATTTATTGGAAATTCCATAATCATTATTGAAAACATACTCCTTGAAAAATGCCGCACATAAACTATATGTTAAATGGTTGCATTTATTGTATTGGTCTTGGGTTGGAGTGGTTTAATCCAAACTACTTTTACCCCCGATATTCACCACGTAAAAACATGTGTCCAATCACCAAACCACCGGTTTATTCCCTGACCCTCTTTCACATAATTAACCTTTGAATTTTCAACATTATAAATTGAGATTCGTACCCATAATTTGACATGATTCCATAAATTAAATATTGGATTAAATATTAATATAAATATTTTAATATAAAAATATTTATATTAACAATAATAAACCCTTTTTCTATTTTCTAAGGACTTTGGGCATATGAGGCTTAACACATGACTTTGTGGATAGGATAAGGGTACTTAATAAAAAGGAATATTTTTTATTTTCAACGAGAATATGAAAATAAGGGTAAAAATGAATGAAGTGATGGAACTAAGGGATTTATATAAGCATTAAGGCTAGGTATAGGTTTGGGATATTCGCCAAATTTTTGACTCATGGAGGACATGACTATTTTGTATGATCATTTGAGTGAAGGATTTAGCTGATGGGAGCTTGACGGAGCTGGTGAAAATGTTTGAAAATCTGAGTGGAAAAATAACACAAGGACAAGATGCTTTGGGAAAAATTAATGCAAATTAGCAGGTAATAACATAGGCTCCTATTGGGGATGTTATCCTCCCTACTAGGTAGAAAAGAACAGTAGACCATGTGCCTGATCCATTGGGATGATCCCAAAACATGTGTGTGTACCTTGCTCCGACCTGTCACCAGTGTCTACTGAAAACAAAACTCTGCACATTTCTCTCAACTAGATATTGAACACTGAATATACCGTTGAAATCTAACTGTACATACTACTGGAAATTGAAACTCAAAAATGCTTGACCAACAAGCTTATTTGCACACTCCTATCTACTCTAAAACTTCTGAAATGAATACTCAATCAAGTGATGCTAAAGTGCCAATGCAACCAATCAATCAATTGGCTTCCTGATTTTTCTCTGCTCGCATATTTCTTAAGAAGGCAGACAAATGTAAACAATGGCAGCTGAAAACAAAAGTTGAATCCAAAACTTGAGCTTATGAATGAAACAAACTCATCCTTCACTAAAGACTGTAATAGGATTTCCACATGATCTTGAAAACCATGAAAAATTATTTATTCTTGATGAGCAAAAACATAAAGACAAGCCTCTTTCATAAGTGTTTGTTTCTCTTGCTCTATTTCTTCAGTTATGAGAACATTTTCAAATGAAATGGTAGCAATAGGTTTGTCTACTTTTCCATGCATCTCAACAAAAACATTCATACATTCTTGAACATCTTTAAATTTGACAACCATATTATGTGCATCGAGGATATCCTCTTGTTCATCAAACAATTATGATTTGGTTTCATTAAACTTCTAGAAATTTGTTTGAGGACTGTCATTTTGACTTTCAAATGAATTAATGGAAATAAGTTATTGCTCATAATTTTCTTGCAAATGTGAAAAGCTAACAACATGCACTATTTCATAGTCTATATTTCCCATGGATGCACTTTCAAAACCATGATTTTCAAATTAATCAAATAATACCACTGCCTCTTCATTCTCTTTTTGTATTTCTGATTGAAAAATGGCATACATTGTTTTGTTGCTTTCCTGAAACTCTATGTAATTTGTTTTTTCACTGCTTGAAGTCTCCATAGATGAAATTTAAAAATCCTCATCCATGTATAGGCCACTTAGAATTTGAACAACCACATCATTCATAGGGGAATAAAGACATCTTTGAAACACTCTATCTTGCTGGAAATCTTCATCAAGTTCAAGAGAAGGAAAATGACTTTTAACAACAATTTCTTGATCAGCTTCATCTTCAGCCAAAGGAAGGGCTACTATTTGTTGATGGGATGAATATTCATAAAAGGATTCTATGATTTCATCATTCATACACACTTCATCACCAAAACCATTTTCAAGGTACTTAATGAAATGTTCACAAAATTCACAACAATCTTCAAACACCAAGGATGAAGGATTAGATTCTCCATATTGCTTAAAGAATGTTATATGGAAATATTTAAGAGAGTATAAGCTTCCTGGTTTTAAACATTCATACCATAATCTTGCTTTCCCCTCTAGAGTAGCCATAAAAAATTTCATCAAACAATCCTCATGAAATTTAATCCCCATCTTACATATGTGCATGTGAAATCTAATCAAGTGCAAGGCAACATCATTTCCTTTCCCATCTTCGAATTTAGGCAAATAGTTTTGCCAATCTATGTGAGGAATACGATTTGGAAAGCCAGGAATATGAGAGCGATTCATTTGAGAATACCTTGCAGATATTGAACTCATCTTCTAACATTGGAGTCACCAATGATGTTTTGGAAGATGGATTCTGCATTGAGAGTGGAGTCGCCAATTAAAATTAAAAAATTTGGATTCATCTACCAGTGGAATCACATTCAAATTGATTTTTTGATGTGTGGAGTCACCAGAGAAAGAATACAACCAATATGTGCCTAAGTGTCTACTTCTCTCAGGCCTTAGAACTCAACCACACCGTTCTTTCCCAGGGAAAAATTTTCAATTTCGTCCCCGACAACTGCGCCAAAATGTTAACACTCTGTAAATTTGTTCGGTTGATATAAAAATGATAGAGGTAATTGTTTCAAACTACTTTAGAGATGAGGCACTAGCCTACTCAACTCGGAGAGGGCTCTCTCGTGTCACTTGATATTTTTTTGGAAATCGGTGGCTAGATTTAGTTTATTTTGGGGGTATTTATAAAGTTGTTGGCAAAGAAAGGGAGGGACACTCAGGGATATGGAGTCAAAATTCTGAAATTGAATGGAAACCTTGACTGGACTGTAGAACTCTCTAGAGGATAAAGTCTAAATGAGGCAATGAATCTGAATTGTAAATTGAAATTTGCAGAGTGTAAGAGGAAAGGGGAAAAACAAGTAACTGCATCAAAGCATTACGAAAATGAATTATGAATTAGCTAGGAAGAAACACACAGTTTAAATTGCTTCAGTTGAGAGCATCAGGACATGAATTCTGGGCTTTTAACTATCCAATTCAAATAGAAGACAGTGTAAATGGAATTAAAGAACGTGGGAAATACATACAATGAGGGAAAAAAAATCATATCACCACCATTAGAATCTTTTCATAGAGACTTCAAAATCTTTTGCATATGTATTCAATTCAGCTCCAGAAAATTACAATGAAGTTCAGAAAAACTAGAAGTGAGCCCTTGCACTTCTGCCCATACTAATTCATTTGGAACCTCTAACACTTATACAATTCGAGTTCTTTCAGTGTGCAACCGGTTACAATAACTGAAATGAAATGTTTCAACTTCCAAAACTGGTTACAATGATTACAAATGATAGTTTTCAGAAAAACGTTTCATGATCCCTACAAATTCCCTTGACACTCCAGCTCTTTCCTCTGCCACGTTCTCTTTGAAATGTCACTTATACTCTTTCAAATTTAATTCCATTTATCCATATTCGTATTAAATATTTGGGAATAATATATTTGAAATAAAAATAATTAACAAATATTTTTCTATCTTGTAGAATTAAATTTCCATAATTTAATTCATGCATGTGGTTTTTAAAACCCTTTATTTGCTTGCTTCTCGTGGTTTTGAAAACCATGTCTTGTTTGCTCCATTTACCCTTCCACTATAAAAAAACATTTATTGTTACCATTTCACTATAAAAAACATTTACTGTGTCATGTTTTTTCCAATTTACCGTTTCATGCATCTTCCCATTTAATCCTTTTCCATGGAAATAAACATTAATCTATTTAATTTGTAAAATGTAAATTTTACCTCTTTAAAACAATTTCACCATGAGGAAGAATTTCTTTATTGGAAATTCCATAATCATTATTGAAAACATACTCCTGGAAAAATGCAGCACATAAACTATATGATAAATGGTTGCATTTATTGTATCGGACTTCGGCTGGAGTGGTTTAATCCAAACTACTTTTACCCCTGATATGCACCACGTAAAAACATTTGTCCAATCACCAAACCACTGATTTATTCATCGAATCGCCTTCACATAATTAACCTCTGCGTTAATTCTATGCCTGATATGTATGTGCGCCCTCCATCCAACCTTTGACTTTTCCACACTATAAATTGAGATTTGTGCCCATTATTTGATGTGATTTCATAAATTAAATATTGAACTAAATATTAATATAAATATTTTAATATAAAAATATTTATATTAATAATAATAAACCCTTTTTCCATTTTCTAAGGACTTTGGGCATATGAGGCTTAACACATGACTTTATGGATAGGATAAGGGTGCTTAATAAAAGGGATATTTTTTTTATTTTCAACGAGAATATGAAAATAAGAGTAAAAATGAATGAAGTGATGGAACTAAGGGATTTAGATAAGCATTAAGGCTAGGTATAGGTTTGGGATATTCACCAAATGTTTTACTCATGGAGGACATGACTATTTTGTATGATCACTTGAGTGAAGGATTTAGGTGATGGGAGCTTGACGGAGCTGATGAAAAAGTTTTAAAATCTGAGTGGAAAAATAACACAAGGACAAGATGCTTTGGGAAAAATAAATGCAAATTAGCAGGTGATAACAAGCCCTTTTGTATAAATAAATGTATTGTATGCCCAAATAAGGTTGTTGAAAATTGTTGAAGGTTATTGTTGTATTTTAGTTGAAGGCTGTTGAAAGTTATATTGAAGATGAGAGTTGTTGAGTTGCTGAAGAGAATTGTATGAGTCTGTGTACATATCATTTGAATGAATATAATAGAGAAGCGTTGTTCCAAATGTTTGGTGTTGTTGTTACTGTGTCTATCTGAATGAATGAATGGTAGGATTTATGTTTAATTGTAATTCTCTGTTATTACTTGTTCTTATGTTATGAATTCATTTACATGGTTGAATGTATGAATCTGTGATATATTAGATCATTTTCAATTTTTTCTCTTCTACGAGCCTGTGCAAGGAGTGCATAGTGTCTACAAGGTGTGCGTTGACAAAGTCTTTTTCGACTCGGAAGCTCAGAAAAGATAACATGAAGCTTTTGTATGAAAGGAGTGCATAAGTTTCCACAAGCTGTGTGGATAGAGTCTTTTTCGACTCAGAAACCTAGGAGAGATAGCGGGTGAGAATCCTTCAATAGAGAGGAGCCATTTAACATTGCGCAAATTAACAAGCAAGATCCGTTAAGGAGGAATTGGGATTGTTTCAAACCGTCAGATCTGGGAGATTTGCATGAAGGTTAGTCGTGGAGTCCTTCGGAACTTTGTGGTTCAGAGGCTTAGAAATATTTAAAGAGTGGGGATTTGCCAAATTCCCAAAGCAGCGAAGGAAATCCTAGCCTTTGGCTGCAAGGGAGATATGAAGCAACGGATTAGAGAGTTCGGGAGATAGAGTTTCAAAGAAATTACGTGGAGCAAAGTGAAATATTCATGAAGTCGCGAAGGCCAAAGTAGATTTGGATCATCGGATCTAAGAGGACACACTATGAAGATCCGTGTGTTTCGGAAGAAAGACATTTCAGAAGAAAACGAGGGTGGAGGTTGCAAAATCGTCGAAGCCCGAAACGTGAAGTGTTTTGGGAGGTTTATCTTGGGTCATAACCCGAGGTCACATGTGGAGAGGGGCTAGCAGAAGGAGCTAGCGCCCGTCATCTTTGAAATTTTAAAGCACTAAGAAAAGGGCTCACGGGTTCCATATGACCTACGCATGAGGTGATAAAGAGTCTATGTTAAATCAATTTGGGGATTAGCAGGGTCTCGAGGAGATAATTCTTCTCGGCCTTTTGAATATCCTTTACCGAGAGGTCATGCAACCCCTAGGAGAGGAGGGGGGTTGCATCAAATTGCAGAGTTTTCTTCATTAAAAAAAAACAATTCCTTTTCATTACTCAGAATGACAAGATTCCCATAAGGAGGCATAATATGAAAACTTTAAAGGTGTTATTTTATGGACTATGACCAACAAATGAATCCAAAATACAATGAGAAAATTTTGAGAATGTAAATGATTAAATGCTTTGTTTTGTCAACAATAATTTTGCACAAAATCTTATAGGGAAAAATATTGGTATGCAATACCTTCATTTATTTCTATCTCTTTCAAGAAATTATTTTCTTGTTCACCCAACAAGTTACTTTTATCAAAATGATAAAAGGAAAAAATAAAACTAACTAGAGACTAGAAACAAAGATTAGACTACACTAACAAATTGAAAATAAAATAATCTACAACTGTAATTTATTATAATAAAGATCTGTCGCGGGGATTTATTCATTGGGTACATCTCATAAAAGAACAATATTTAGCCTTACCTATAAAAACAAATATTTCTTCTCTTTTCTTTACAAATAAATTTATTGAAAACCAGAATCAAACCTATTGTAATCAACTATGCAAAGAAAAGAAACTATTTTTTTCTATCCTACTCCTATCCTACACTACACTGGCTAAAAATGAACTATGTGAAATCATAATGTCATTGTAGCCATCCATATAACTCCAAACTTGCAATCACATGTTCAACAAAAATCAACAACGTAAATTGGAGTTTTAGGAAATAAAAAATAGGAAGAATTAAATCAAGTAAACCTCTACCCATCATGCAAAAGATGAAAATGTTATAATTCATGGGACACATAGATAAGTAATATCCCTCCAACCAAGCTTCAATTCTATCATAAATTTTACAGTGAACATCATAAAAGTGTTATCAGGAATTAAAAAATGATTGGTATACCTAATGATAACCATATATTAAATAATCATGACTAGTACCTTGGGGAAGAGTAATGTTGTTGAAGGTATAATTTATTCCAAAGGACAAAGAAAAATAATGAGAGAATGACATTGTTGGATTACCGAGAGGGGGGCTGAATCATTAATAGAGATTTTTAATCCTTTTTAACCACAATATATAAGTGTTGTTTATATTTATGATCAATTTACCATTATCATTCAACAAGTGGAGAATAAATAAACCATGAATAATGAGCAATCATACACATACACAGTACACCCATATTTTTACTTGGAAACCCAATGCGGGAGAAAACCATGGAATGTTTTTTCTTATATCTCTTTAAGAATTACATTCATTAGAAGCACCAACTTCCTTTGTTATCCAGCTGCAACTGGAAGGAGGCTCCAACCCCCTATATTTTCAAGCTACAACTTGAGGGAAGCTCCAACTCCCCAATTATCTGGCTACAACCCCCTATGTTCTCTGGCTACAACCGCAATGTGACTACAACCACCTATCATTTCCCCATCCAACCACCCTGAAATGTAAGTGTCAAGTAAATGATGAAACCACTGCCACACTGTCACTGTGAGATATACCACTACAAACCTGTACCAATCTGTGCCAACAAACTGTAACCAACATGTACCAATAACATGTAATCAACTTGTACCAGTAATCATCATGTACCAATAAATACCAACACATACACGACTTGTATATGTTGCAGCAAGCGTATGTATATGACATGTCTATACTGAATCCCACATATGTATGTGTCTTTTCTATACTTCATCATGCATACACCTTCCGAAATCTAGGGTTTTCACCTTTCTAAAACTCAAAAATATCCATCCCAAGCCTTCACTTCCTTTGTCACATCAACTTGTAACCTCTCATTGTACCCAATCTGTAATTGTGTATCTATGTCTCTCTATTCATGTTCCATACATGTGAATACAATCATAATCATGAGTAATAAAGCCTCACATGGACTAGACATCAAAACCTCACTGATATGCAACCTCAAACTACACCAACAACTTCACCGACACATCACAACCAAAACCCTCAACCATGTACCAAGAAATATAAGATATGCCTCAAAACTCAACCCAACAAGATGCAACAATAATGAATACCATACATACCATTGTTGTATTTATGTAGATCTAGATCATACAATAAATTCCATACAACAAATAGCCTCTCTAGGTAAAATCCTCAAAATACCATAACCATATCTCATGTAGACAACAATATCCAACTACACATAATAATATGGAATACCTTTTGAACCTGTAGATAGATGTGTTGTACCTTATCACTGTAGACCTTCCTAGGAACTTTCTTTCAAACTTTGAGAACCTGGCACCCTTAACAACTCAATTTTTCATGATCTTTCTCATAGGTACATGAATTCATCTTCTACATCCCACATATGTACATGCCATGTTCTCTTTTAACCTGTATATGTACACTTCTTCTTCCATTGCAGCCCATGTACACCTAAAAAACTAGGGTTTTTTCAGTAATTCTACAACACTAAAACTTTCATCGTCAACCCTCCTTTTCTACCTCAAACTTGTGTAACTTCAGATATATCAATGAGTACCTAAAATAAAAGTTTCTCAAGTAATAGATATTCAATGTGCTCAATAAGTTCAAATAGGAGACCCTTTCTCTCTTATTTATACTCTCCAAGTAGCTTCCTCAAGGGGTTACCTTCTAACTAACTTTACCCAACTTCCTTGTTTTAGGGATAACCCACCTCTAACAACTTTTTCACTTACAACCACTCCATCCACAAATAGTAAACTCACCACTTCTATTTGCAACTAATTTATTTTTAAATATTTATTTTTGCAACAACTTAACTCATAATTAACTCCTAGTTACAACCACTTTGACTAATAAACTTCTTCTATGAGTTTCTAGAATAAATTGTCTTCTTTGACCTTCTAGGGGCTTCTAGATAACTCATGAGGATTCTCCAACTTCACAAGGCAATAAATCTCTAACCGTGAGGAGTTATGTGATGTTCCACATACCACCAGAAATGGAACGACATGTATTTTCCATATAGAATAGTATTACCTACAAATATACTGATCTTCGTGCATTTATACCTCAAAAAAACTTGAGTCTCTTAACCATATTGTTGGGGCTAATGGAATTTTCTACCGGAATTGCTTCAAGGGTTGAAATCAATTAACAATGTGGGTTATGGAATTTCTTCTAGTTTCCATTTATGAGGGAAAAACCAAGGATTCTCAATGCTCTTATGGAGTATTTTCATCTTGATGTTGAGGCATTCATGCTAGAGGGTCAATCATTGACCCCAACCACAAAGGATATCTAATTTCTGACTGGCTTCTCAAGAAGAGTGGAAATGGTTAATTTGAGGACCTTTTCTCCAGGGCCTTTCAACATCAAGGACTACATCGGGATATACTGTGAGGCTGACACTAAGAAGGTAGGTTCTCATGTGCCAATCCACAAGATCACCAGCCTTTCTTTACATGTTATCTTACTTTTGATTGGGCAGATTACTAGATCTGCAACCCTTCATCAAGCCTCCCGATCACATATGGATTGTTCCATTCAGTGCTTGAAGGCCACCATTTTTTACTGGAGCACTACCATGCTTGTATGCATGAAGAGACAACTCTTTTATAACCCTAAATTTCTTTACACATGCATACCTGGCTTTTGGCCCTCTTACTTGCATTTTTTGCCAAAGCACTGTTGAGTTGCTCTTCTAAAAAACCAAATTTTTGAAGATGTACACGCCCTGCACCACTACTTCCCCCGTACATACGCTTTCTGCACCACTATAGATCACGTACATACACATGATGCACCACTACAACCCGCGTATACTTGCAAAAGTTGCAAAAAATAAAAAGTTGTAAGGAATTCATTGAGATTACAGGATATTGGGTAGTTTTCCAACTAATATACCGCCTATAGCCCATCACCCAACCGAATAACCATCCTTTTGGCATATAAAAGGAGGTTTTGGGGTATAATATTACAT
The DNA here is from genome assembly GCA_010110895.2 of Picea sitchensis. Lineage (NCBI taxonomy): Eukaryota > Viridiplantae > Streptophyta > Pinopsida > Pinales > Pinaceae > Picea > Picea sitchensis. Next base: position 84,791 of record SNQJ01S0004011.1, on the reverse strand, counting down.
CTATATATAAGAACAGTGAAACTCTACACATTTCACATCCCCTCCTTGCCCAAGTTGTTGCATCCCTTTTGTGAGAATTGCCTCTGCATTTCCCAGTTATCCTGTCTTCCTCCACCAGAACCCATTCACTTCCCAAGAAGAGATCAGAAGGTTGAGAGGAGAATCCATACAAAGGTGTACTTGGAGCTTGGTGAAGAGGATCCCAGACTAGGTGCGTGGATGACAACCGACCTTGATTGTATAGGTATAATCATTGAGTTATTAATAAAAGAATTACTTTTCCTATCCCAAATCATGGTGTATTGAATTATTTTATTGGTTTATGTTCTAACATCTAACCCTAATTTGTATATGGAAAAATAGCATTCTTGTCATGTGTTGTTTGTCAATATTTAGATGTAGGCCATCCCTGGGAGGAGGCATGCAGTCAACATAACTTCCTTGCACAAGGAGGTCATCATCGTACGTGGAGTAGAGGTATAGTTACCCGTCCTTCCTCATCTTTTCTTTTCTTCTATGAGTTTTTGGTATGTTTGGGGTAGTTAGAGAAGTAGTTGACTTTTAGACAGTTAATTGATCTTCCTACATTATAAACCCTGGTGTAGTCATATGGGGGTTTTTCCCGCTTGTAGAACTGGTAACCATATTGGGGAAGCCTCTAGGGTTTAGGGGATTTTCGAGTTGTCTGATTGGTTTTTTTTCCTTTAGAGTTTATGTTGAGTATTCTGAGTCTTTTAAGGGATTCTAGTCACCTTTGGGTGGTATACAAGCTCTCCATGCCCTTTAAGTCAGTTTGTTTTCTTTATTTTGAGAGAATACAGAGGTGTACGCATCATGTTATTGGTCAACACACGTACATATGCACCCTGCTTGGTAGACATCCCGCATACATACGCAGGCTGTTGAAGCGTCGGTAGCGTACCTGGTTCAAGATTTTATTTTTTTTAAAAGAGTAAGTCACCCTCTTTCCTGATTGAGGTTTATACTTCTCAGGGTTTCTTGATATAGTTCAGAGTATCTGTTTTTACAGTCATAGCTTGGGTTAGATTTTAGTTTACTTGTCTTTTTGAAATTTTCTTATGTTTACTTCTAAAAGAGTTTTTAAACAAGTCTTTGAGTGATTGATCTACCTTTTTTGTTTCTTTTGTGATTCCCTGTGATCCGCAGTCAGCCAAAGATATTTTTCAGTATTGTCTTGTTCTTATTTTTACCCCTTTCATTTGCTTTGATAAAAGAGAAAAAAAAAT